>PISX010001815.1:0-95373 GCA_004024625.1 Mellivora capensis | reverse complement strand
AGTTATCAGTGATATCATAAGTTATTCACTCAACAAACAGTACCAGACACTTTGCGAAGTGCTGGAAATAAAATGGTGAGTTAAATGATTCCTGCTCTCACAAAGCTTACAGTATGGTAAGGGGAACAGATATCCATCAACCATATAATGGAGTGTAATTAAAAAGTGAAATAAAAGGGCACCTGGGTGGCTCAGTGGATTAAGCCTCTGCCTTAGGCTCAGGTCATGATCTCAGGGTCCTGGGATCAAGCCCTGTATCGGGCTCTCTGCTCAGCGGGGAGCCTGCTTCCCCCCCTCTCTCTGACTGCCTCTCTGCCTACTTGTGATCTCTTTCTCTCTCTCCCCCACTGTCAAATAAATAAAGCAATTATAATTTTTAAAAAAGTGAAATAAAGCTTACAAGGAAAAAGAACACAATGTAAAGTAAAAGAATCTTATCTAGACAAATTGTGGGCATCGGAAAGGGCTTCCCTGAGGAAGTGATGCTTGAGCTGAGAGGACTGGAGTGGGGCGGGAGGGAGGGGTGGTCTGTGGGAGAAACATGTGGGCAGGCATATGAGGATTTCAGGCGAAGAACACCTGAAAGGGCCTGGGGTAAGGGTACCACTGTGTTTAGAGCACATGGAACTAGGGGTACAAGGATAAGAAAATGGTAGTTTTAGAAAGGTCTTAAAATAGGAAGCAGGCAAATGGCCTCTACTATTACAGGGATTCTAGTGGGGGGTGAACAATAGAATGCCTGTAAGGGAATTTCTGTACACTGTAAAGTACTGTTACTTTCATTAGTAGTATTTACTTCCACTACTTTGTTTTCTAAATAAACTTCTGGCCTGGATGCCAAGTGACAAGCCAAAAGCAGAAGAGCTAAAACTAGAACCTTAGTGTTCTAATCCAGTGTTTTGCCCCTTTATCACACTGCCTAAAAATGTCACTGTTCATATCACTTAACTAATACAATGTCTTTACCAGACTGCTAGTGCTTCATAATAACAACTCCAATTACGAGTATGTGTCAGGCAATTTTCTAAGCTCTTTATTTACATTAACTCATTTAACGTTCAATTCTAGAAAAAAGGCTCTATTACTGTCCAGATGAAAACACAGGGCTCAAAAAAGTTAAGAAAATTATTCAAAGTCATATAGCTAGTAAATGTTGACACTGTTAACCACAACACTACTCAGCTGCAGCTTAAAACATTTTACGTGTGTGTGTGTGTACATACGAGGGTGGTCAGAGAACAAAACTCACCTGTATAAAACCACGTTCACATTATTGAGAACATGGATCAGTGTCTTAGTCACCCAGTGCCTGGGGTATTAGTGGGGCTTGACAAATACTTCATGAACTAAAGATGGATATAAGAGACTAACACAAGACTTGAATCTA
Organism: Mellivora capensis; assembly: GCA_004024625.1. Taxonomy (NCBI): domain Eukaryota; kingdom Metazoa; phylum Chordata; class Mammalia; order Carnivora; family Mustelidae; genus Mellivora; species Mellivora capensis. The sequence goes on along the minus strand of PISX010001815.1, from coordinate 93,986 downwards.
GAAGTAAAGTGATTTTCTGAGGCTTTCCCCCTCAGTCATGTACCCACCAGCAATTCATTTGATGGCTGTATATTCCTTGTCCACTTTTTTGTTAAACTGAAGAAGATTTATCCTCCACTACCTTTGTCATACTTCACAGACTTTAGCCTGGAGGTAGAGTGGGATTATGGAAAAAGGACAATGAACTAGTTCCAACCACTCTCCAGCCACAACTGGCCTGTTCTCAATCACTCCAGACACTTTCCCTCCTGGGCCTTTACACTTGCTGTTTTCTCTTTCCAGAACACCATTCCTTCCTTGGGTTCCTGCGTTCAAACATCACCACCTCATGGAGACCTTTCCGGAACATCCGATCTAAATGAGTCTCCTCAGGCCTTCTTTAACACATCACTCAGTTTCATTTCCTTTTTTTCATGAAAATGAAAATCATCTTTAACCTTTAATCATCTCTTTAATATCTATTCACCCCAACTCCCACTTCTAGGAGGCAAGGGCTTTGTCTAGGTGCTTCCCTGGATGTATCCTCCAGTGCCCCAAACTAGGTAAATATGCATTTTATCAACGAATGAGAATTACCTCAGATTTACCTCGGTTTTGTCAAGCCCTCAATATCCTTAAGTTTCCACTCCTGGTGGCTCTACATCCCATTTTCTACAGGAACACCATTTCTACATTGAGATTCACAAAGTAGCCTGGACTCCATTTTCTGAGCTAAAACCATCTTGAGAAGGGAGGTCCGGCATGGCAAGAACCACCTCTCTCCCCATTTTACAGTCCAGGAAATTGAGCCTCGGAAGGGATTCGCCCGCGGCCAGGCCGAAAACACCGGCAGGAGCCCCGAAGGGTGTCCAGGTTCCGAAACGCCCTTCCCACGAGCCCCCGCCGTGGATTCAAGATGCTTCATCACCTTTATTACTATTGTTCTACCGTACTCATTCCGGACGCGCTCCAAGCTGAGGGAAGCCGCCCGGCCCCTTGCCGCGTCCCAGCGCGCCCCAGACTCTAAACCCAGGCCGCGCCCCCGCGCGCCCCGCCCCCGGCCCCGCCCCCACCGCCCCGGCCTCACGCCGCACCGCGGCCTCTGCTCCCGCCCCGCCAGGGCTCCCGCTCCCCGCAGGGACCGCCCCCTTCGGCTCGAGCCAATCAATAGAGCCTCGGGGGTGGAGCCAGAGGCACCCGCCCTCCTATCTGGGCACCAATTGGTCGCGCCAGCCGCCGTTCACGAAGTCGCGCCCCGCACCCGCCTCCCTTCTTTTCCTCCACCCTCCCTTCAGGAAAAAACGGCGGTTGGGCCGCGGCGGTCTCCAACGGCGGGCGGGAAGCGGAGGGGCGAGGAGCCGGGGAACTAGGGAAGGAGGGACTGCAGGGAGGAGGAGGATAAAAGGGAGGAGGAGGGGAGCCCAGCCCAGCCGGAGCCATCTCCATCGAGAACAAAATGGCGGCGCTGGCGGAGAGCCAACTGTGAGGCGGGGCCGCGGCCATTCCCCCTCCGCCCCCACCCTCGCGCCGGCCCGGCCGGTCAGGGAGAGCCCGCTCGCTTCGCCCGGCCGCGGGCGGGGAGGGGTGGGGAGCGGCCCGGCCCACTATGCAAAGCGTCCGGCGCCACCGTCGCCGCCGCCGCCGCCCCGTGGCAAAGGTAAAAGGGTCGGGTTCAGCCGCCGTCGCGGCGGCTCCATGTCCGCGCGCCAGGCCCGCCCCCTCCGCCGCCGGCCCGAGCCCGCCCCGGCCCCCCTTCAATTTTACCTCAGGATTTGGCGCCAAAGCGGCCTCGAAGCAGGTCCCGTGTCTGCGGCGGGCGGCCCCCGACGCGGAGGGCAGGGCGCGGGGAGGCCGGGCTCCCGGCGTTGGCGGATGGCGGGAGCCCCGGGGCCGCGGGCTCGCGGGGCAGCAGGCGAGAGACGAGACGCCGAGGTGGGAGCGGGGGCGGCGGGGGCGGGCCCGGGGGCGCCGCCGGGGTCGCGGGGAAGGGGGGGTTTGTTATTGTTTTTGTCAGTGAAAGGTCAGAGTTCGTGACCCCGGTGCCGCCGCCGCCGCCGCCCGCGCGCTGGTAGGAGGAGGGCGAATGTTCTTCTTCCTCTTCCCAGCGCCAGCCTCGCCGCGGCCGCGGGGGGCGGGCGAGCACGCGATTGGCTGAGGCGCGCGCGCGCACCGGAACGCCGCGGCCGGCGCTGGTCCATCCGGCCCCTCGGCGGCCCGCGGGCCGGGCGGCGAGCGGGCGGGAGCTTGTGTCGGCGCTGCGGCCCGGGGAGCCTCCGCCTGGGACTAGGCTGGCGCAGCCGCTAAGCGAAAATGAAGTTTCAGTGCCGCGGGCGCATCTGTTTTCAGGGCAAAAGGCCGGTTGGTCGTCTTAAAAATCTGGGAACGCGGGGCACCGTTATTCGGGTGCAAGCCTGCGAGCTTCTCCAGGCTAGGTGGTTACTGTGTTCTCCCGGTGATTGCCTCCGTCCGGCCTCCCGCTGAGCTGAAGCCTCTGTGTTGATTGAAGAAGCAGTCTCACAGCAGAGAGCCTGTAGGTTAAGAGTGGGTGGTTTATTGGTGGGTATTGAATTGTTTGTGCCTACTCTTTAGGGATGTTTTTAAAATTAGGTTTTAAAGGTCGTCAGGTTCCGGCAGTATTAGGTAAAGTATTGAAATCGTCCAAAATCTGTTATTTATGGTCTTCTAGTGAACACGTGACCCAAATCTTAAGTCCTTCTTTCCCCGTTACTTGGAACAGTGATACCTGAGTGTGTGTAAAACGACTCTTCAAAATTGCTTAAATACGTGAAGAAAATCGCTTCCCTTGGTCTTAGGGATTTGGGGCTGTAGGTTTCTTTAGATATTTCTTTTTTAAGTCTTGGTTTTGACTTGCTTGGGAGGTGTGGATTACTTACTTATCTTAGATGCCCTGAAATGTTTCGGCTAGACTCTCCTCATGCTTTGTAAGAGGAAGATTCTTTGCTAATTGATTTTTTCTTGCATTTTTCTTGTTTGTTATGAATAAATACTGATCCCAAGATGGATGGGTTAACCTTTTTTCTTAAACAGTTGTGCTTTGATCAGGCTGACCCCAACTTTGAGTATTTTGTTGTATATCTTATAATATTTCTATCTGATAGAAAATGCTTTAAATGCTTTAAACATACCATTTTTTTCTTTTCCCATGTTCTCACCTCGAAAAGAAGTAAGTGGGGAAGAGACTAAAATTTGTAATGTCTTGGTGAACCACACAGATCCTGTACCTGGAAGGGGACTCAAAAAATGATATGGTCCAGTCCTCTTCTGGCAGGGAGATTTTACAGGAGAGGTGGGTGAGAACAAGAAAGGTCAAATGATGTGTGCCTATGGTTAGACAGTATTTTGATGGTAAATCCTTGTAAACATGGGCTGTTTTTACAATTGTACTCTTATTCAAAAGTTACTTTTTAATGTTAAATAATGCTTCCAGATACAGTGTAAAAATTCATGCATCAATGAGTTTTAGGTTTTTCTTTTTTGTAAACAGTACAGTTGCACAAATTTTGAAGTAAATACTAAACAATCATTAATGTTTCTGTGATGGCTTATCATTAGCACTGTGAACAAGGCACAGTTATTTCATTTTACTGAGGTGTAGGATCTGAGGCCTGGGTAAAGTAAGCAACCTGTATAACGTTACAGGTGCAGTAAGGGAACCCAGAGCTGTGACCTAGTCCTTTTGACCTTAAGGTGTATGCTGTAAAACCATGCTGTTAACAGTGGCCTGCTGGTAATAGCAATCAGTAGATGTTCACTTAAAGGTTGGTTGTTTAATGTTAAAAGTAATGTAGAGAGCTGCCCGGGCGCTCAGTGGGTTAAGTGTGTGTCTTCAGCTCAAGTCAGGATCCCAGAGCCCCGGGATTGAGTCCTGCATTGGCTTCCTGCTCAGCAGGGAGTCTGTTTCTCCCTACCCCCCCCCCTTGGGCTCTTGTGATAAATAAATTATCATTATCATTATCTCTCAAATAAATTCAATTTTTAAAAAAGTAGTGTAGGAAGGTTCTAATCTTGAGCAGCTTTTCTTCCCTTGAAAACAGATGCACAGGTACAGAGATTGCAAACAATATCAGCAGGTAACAGCCCTTTGCAAGCTGAGATCAGTGCTGCCATGGTGCCATTTTTTTGCTCCATTGTGTTTTTTCTAGACATCTTTTTTAAAAAATTATTTATTTTAGCAAGAGAGTGTGCACATGAGGTGCAGGGATAAGAGAGAGAATCTTTTTTTTTTTCTTTTTAAAAAGATGTTATTTATTTGACAGAGATCACAAATAGGCAGCGAGGCAGGCAGAGAGAGAGGGAAGATTACAAGTAGGCAAGAGAGGCAGGCAGGGAGAGAGAGGGGAAGAAGCAGGCTCTCCATGGAGCAGAGAGCCCGATGTGGGGCTCCATCCCAGGACCCTGGGACCATGACCTGAGCCTAAAGCAGAGGCTTTAACCCACTGAGTCACCCAGGCGCCCCTCAGAGAATCTTAAGCAGGCTTCCACTCTCTGCATGAAGCCCATATCCAGGCTCAGTCCACCCTCAGGTCATGACCTGATCAAGAGTCAGAAATCAAGAGTCACCCAGGCACCCCTCACTGTAAGTCTTTTTAATGACAGTGTTTTAGTGGCTTTAATCACAAAAAATATTCAAGTTGTAGTATATTAGCTATGCTTTTTTTTAAACTGTCTGTTAATAAGTATCCACATTGTATCAATAGTGCTCTTAACATTGTTTTATCTGCCTTTAAATGAAAGGGTTCTTGACTGGGAAGGTAGTAGAGTCAAGAACTGCCAGGCCCCAGTGGTTGTGGAGCAATAGGCTTTGGGTGGGGCCTTCCATCAGCACTTCTGAGCATCACAGGGAATTCTGATGTACACTACTGGCCTGAACTGCTGATCTTATTCCGAAAATGTGTGGCAAAAGAAAAACAAGACAAAACTTTGTTTTGGTTTTTGAAATGCAATTGCTGTTTTTTCAAACTGACCACTACTGAAGATTATTCATTCACAGGGATGGGGGCTTGACAAGAGTGATGATCTATCTGGCAGTATCCAGCTGTTGTGTGTACATCTTCGTGGCACCTACCCAGACTGAGCTCTGTCTCAAAATGCCTTGTCCCTCTCTATTTCAGCTCTTACCACAGTACCTAGTAAAGATGGATATTTACTGAAACAGTGCTTTCCCCAGCAATAGTATATGGTAAATAATATTCAAATTATCATCCCCACCCTTAAAAAAAATTTTTTTTTAAGATTTTATTTATTTATTTGACAGAGATCACAAGTAGGCAGAGGCGGGGGAATGGGGAGCAGGCTCATTGCGGAGCAGAGAGCCTGACGTGGGGCTCTATCCCAGGACCCTGGGATCATGACCTGAGCTGAAGACAGAGGCTTTAACCCACTGAGCCACCCAGGTGCCCCATCATCCCCCTTTTAAAATGAATTCAGTGAAAGCAAAGTTTGGTGGCTTCCTTGAGCCAGGATGTGAGTGTGGGGCTGTTCACTCCTTGCCCAGTGCTCTGTGGATGAGACCCAGGTGTTCTGAGACCCAGGAGTTCCTTTCTCTTTCCTCTTTGTTCTCTGGGCAGGTCCTTTTTTATCGCAACACTTAACTAACTAGTCTGTTCTTCAATCAGTGATTAACTTGTCTGTGAGCTCCTTGAGAGCAGGAACAATGTATAGTTTCGTTTTGTACATAGCACAGAGTAAACATGTTTTTTGCCATCCAGGGTTATTTAAATAATAAATAATAAATGGTCCATGAAGACCAAGTTTTGGTTAAATAGTTGCAGTTTGTGCTAAAATTTTCAAATTACTATTATTAAGCAAAGTGTTTTTGTTTTTTTTTTAACTTGTAGAGATACTGCTTTTGTGGTAGGAGAAATGATGATTTTCCTTAATTTTGTAGACTGGGGATGCTTAATAATTACCTTTAAGTTTTTATGTATATCTTTGTATCAACTTTTCTGTAGTAGCTTATGCTTTATTGTTATGTATAGTAATTTATGAAACTTGTTTGTATCATTTATATAATTGACTGTTTATAAAATAAACTGTTAAACCTCCTATAATTCTTTTTAGCCTTAATTTTTAAGAACGTGGAATCTACACAGATGTAATCAATGAGACCAGATTGCATGTTCCTTATACTCACATTATCCTGTTTAATCTTCACAATAACTTTGTGAAGTGGATGGTATTATCTTGTTTTTATAGCTGAAGTGGCTGAGGCCTTAAACGGGAGCATAACTTCTCCAAAGTCACATGGCTGGCAGGTGGTGGAACATTTATTCATAGTTATTTCTGCTTATTTCTCCTCTTCTGTCCTCCGAGGACTTTGAAAAGAAAACCGTCTTCCCACCTCCATGATTCTGTCGAAGTCAAACTCTCATAATAGAAGGCTACTCGGAGAGGTCTCAGATTCTATATACTTGGTCCTTGCTTTTCCCAGGAAGAGAGAAAAGAGACTGAGCCTGTGGTAACCTGGTGGGGATGCACAATGCAGGGACACTGTGAGAGTGAGTTTCTGAGTCCCCTCCAGGATGGGGGATTTCCTGACCTGAGGCTTCCTGGGCCTCGAAAAGATATTAATTCAAAGTTGTATTTGGCTCAAGTATCTTGGAGCATGTGGAAAATCAGATTATCTTCTCAGAAAAATGTACCTGCTCTTGGTCCCTTGTTTTAGAATGTAGTTCGCTTAATTAGGAACTCTCAATCTTGAGGTTGGGAGTTCTTTATTAGCCCAGTGCCATCACAAGAGTTAATCACTGAGGCCTGCTGGCCTTATAGTCTTGAAGTATAAATAGTGGCACTCCCTGAGTTTCTTAAAGAAGAAATTATTTCAGGGGCACCTGGGTGGCTCAGTGGGTTAAAGCCTCTGCCTTCGGCTCAGGTCATGATCCCAGGGTCCTGGGATCGAGCCCCGTATCGGGCTCTGCTCCGCGGAGAGCTTGCTTCCTCCTCTCTGCCTGCCTCCCTGCCTACTTGTGATCTCTGTCAAATAAATAAAACCTTAAAAAAAAATTATTTCAGCCCCACAGCCTATTCACTACAGGCCAGGAAATGCACCTCGAAGCCAAAAGTCTCTTGGGAAAGGCTTTCTTTTCTGTGCTTTGCTTTGGATCCTGTACTTCACCTTGGGGAGAACTAGGATGCTGCCCTGAGGCTTCTGGTCTTGGGGAGGCTCTGGTTACACTGTCGGGACTGTGTCTATACAATAAATCCTCTTGGTTCTGCCTTCCTGTTTGGCCCCTCCTACACTGTTCTCTAGTTTAGGTTCTCTCTGGCCTATTGTCATGGTTTCCTAACCTTCCAAACCAGTCCCTACCAGTTGTCCCCTCCCCACCCACCACCCTCTCTCTTTCCCCTCCCACTGCCTGAGGGTTCTGAAACAGCCATTACTAACTCCTTCTATTAATAAAGTTATTTAATGGCTCTGCACTGCTTAGGGCTGAAGTGAAAAATATGCCTGAAGTGGGGACTGTAGGGCCGGGGCCTGGCAAGTATTCTAAAGGTCAGTAAGCTGAGATAAACACTATTAGTGTGTTAAATGGTCATAGTGACACCTGGAGAGCTCACTAGACTTAAAGGGGCAGCCCTCAGTCATCTGGAATGCAGCCAGAAATGGATTTTTCAAGAGAAACCAGAAATCCAGATTTGTAAATGAAATCTCTTGACTTTGAAATGTTGGCAGTTTACAAGTGGTTTTTTTTTTAACTGTGCAGGACAAGCATCATTTCTTAAAAATGGTCTTGGGTCTCAACTAGTTTGGGACCTTTGACCAATCAGATGAAATCTAAACTGAGCCACAGCCACTGAAAGTCCTTCACAGTGGGTCTTTCCAGACACTGTCAGATTAGAGCATCATTTAATGGTAGTATTACAGTAAAAACACTTGAACTTGGAATTTTGATTCCTTCTATTGAACATACATGTTAACCTGTCATGTAAAGGGAACTTGGCAGGCCGGAGACAGGAGCCCACGCCTATAGGTTGTATGCAGTCTGTGTATGTGTGTGTGTGCGTGCATGCGTTGTGGGTGGAGGCAAGTTCCTCTTGTAGTTCTCATTTTTCCGGAGCATAAATTTACTGTCTCCTGCCAGGGTGGGGAGGGCAATCACTTGTCTCTATAGAGTAGGGTCAGGGGATCTGAAGGTCTCATGACTACTTACAGTGACTCTCGACTGATCCTCTTGTTAGTCTTTCCAGACACCTGTGCCTCCAAATCTCCAAGCCTCTTGAGAGCAAGGGCTGGTCCTTGTTCTCACTAGAATCCCTTCCTGCAGGCAATTTGGTTAGTTTTCTCTGCTAAGTCAGCTGCCACTGTCTGTACGTATATCCTCCAAAAATGAGTTGACCATTTTGATACCTTATGCCTTTTCTTGCATTTTCTTTGTCCTTTAGGTTATATCTTTTTATTCATTTACTGCCTTTTTTAGTAGGTTTTGGGAAAGAAGCCGAGAAATGCGTGTTTCCTGGTTATCACTGCAAAACTAATTACATCCAAACTCTCTGGCTTAAAAAACACTTTTTAAAATTATCATCTTGTAGTTCTAGGGGGCTCAGATAGGAGGCTGCCTCTGGAGGTCTCTTGTGGTTGCAATTAGAAAGTGGCCGGAGCCAGAGTCCTCCGAAAGGCTTCCTAGTCTGTCTAGTAACTGATACTGGTTGGCAGTATGAATCCTGCTATGTGACCTCTCCATATGGCCTGGGCTTCCTCATAGCATTTTGGACACATTCCAGGAGGACACAAGAGAACAACATGGCATTTTTACCTAAGTTACTTCCTCTACTACTCCTTGAGCCATCACACAGATCTGTCCAGGTTCAAGGTGAGGGGATGCATACTCCACCACTTGATGGGAAGAGTATCTAAGTTCACCTGTAGGGAGAATGTGCAGGAGCACGTCTGTTAGGGCAGCCATCGCTGACAGAATAGACCCCATCTCACATGTGTTTTTGTCTTCTTTAAATGGAAGACCAGAGTGGTCTTTCTAAAACCTAAAACCGATGTTTTCTCTCCCATTTTAAGGCATCTGGAGGATCCCCCGCCCCCAATCTCATTGCCCCACATCCCCTAGAAGCTATGGGATAAGGGCAGTGGCTCTGAATGACCTGACCTTTCTTGTCTCATCTGTTTTTGTGTCTTCTTCCCTGTACTTTGATGACTCTGAACTACCCCATTTCCTGAATATGCCACATGGTATCCTACTCATTCTCATACCTTACTCTTCCTGCTCTCTGCCTCCAGGGACCTCTCCAACTCCTTTTCTCCTTAAGGCAAGCCCTCTTCAGAGGTCAAGTGATACCTCCACCCAGCGATTTCCTAATCTGCCTCAGGCACAATCCATTCACTGTTACCCTTTCTCCCACAGCCTTTTCTCATCCTCTACCATAGAGAGTGTTTGTACCTTACTTCTCAGGGGGTGAACTCCTGCAAGTTAAGAACCATGTCTTTAGTGCTCAGTACTGTGCTAAGTCCGCTGTCACTGTTAAAATAGCACCTGAGTATTGCAAGTCCCTTAGTTCCAAAGTCCCTTAGCATTCTCCTAGGCTTGGGTGCACAATATTTAACCCTTCCTCTCCCTCTTCTTCTAGCAGTCAACTGAAAATTTCTAGCACCAGGAAGCACAACCCCGATCATATTAACCTTTCTTTCCAGCTAATTAATCCTGGAAGGAAATACCATGTATTCTTGAGGCTCCAGGTTTGTTGAACAAATTTTATTTGTTCATATACATTCATTTATGACTTAGGTAATCAACATTTCTCTGTATTAGGAAAGAATCAATATTTATTAGTCAACTGTGTATCAGAGTTTCAATCAGCAGAGTCAGTTTTCAGAATAACTGAAAATTAATCATCTTTCGGCTGAGGATGATGGAAGTGACAGGGGTACAGAGTACCCTGGATGTCTCAGCATATTTCAGATTTGCCATTAAAGGACTGTGGGGCTTTAGAGGAGATCCAACTCCATGAGTCTGTTGGCTCCTAGGTCAGGTGAGGCCCCACCACCTACAGAGGGTGGGGGCAGTGTGGAAGGAAGAATGTGGAAGCACTCTTTCAAGTGGTAAATTGAGGCATTCATGAAGGCTGCTGAACCTCAAAGTTCAAAAGTCTTGACTGCAAGGCTCAAAACTCTTGACCGAAGCCCTGAACTAAAACCCCTAAATTATGTAGACAAGAAACTTTGAATGTTGAATGGACTTTGTTAAATTTATTTAAAATTTTGAGATGTGGTATTTAGCAAATGTTGTATTTATTGTTATTTTCTTCCCCAAAGAGAGGACTTGTCAAGAAACACTATGTTGCATTAGAAATTTTATCCCTATTGCTTTCTTAAATGAAGAATAAAAAGACTATTCCCTTAAAATTTTTCACAAAGAAAGCTTAATAATGTCAAGGGACATTATTAAGTGGAAAAGCAAAGCTTCCTAAGAAATGTGATTTAAGGGGAGCTTGGGTGGCTCAGCCAGTTAGGTGGCTGCCTTCAGCTCAGGTCATGATCTTAAGGTCATATGGGATCGAGTCCCACATCAGGCTCCCTGCTTGATGGAGAGTGTGCTTCTCCCTCTCCCTCTGCCTGTCTCTCTGCCTACCTGTGCTCTCTCTGTCAAATAGATAAATAAAATCTTTAAAAAAAAAAAAAGAGGCAAGGAGAAATACTATTTAAAGGGTGATTTTTGGGGTACCTGGGTGGCTCAGTTGGTTGAGTGTCTGACTCTTGATTTCAGCTCAGGTTATGGTCTCAGGGTCATAGGATGGCCCCTGAGTCAGGCTCCCATGCTCAGCTGGGACTCTTTTTGAGTGTCTGTCTTCTTTTCCCTCTGCCCCTCCTGCTCAGGCGTATGATCTCTCAAATAAATGTTTTTTTTTTTTTTTTTTAAGGCCATTTTCTTCACATCTTTTTGTTGGGAGGGGATGTTTCTTTTTTTTTTTTAAGATTTTTAAAAATTTATTTATTTGACAGAGAGAGATCACAAGTAGGCAGAGAGGCAGGCGGGGGGGGGGAAGCAGGCTCCTGGCTGAGCAGAGAGCCCGATGCGGGGCTCAATCCCAGGACCCTGGGATCATGACCTGAGCCGAAGGCAGAGGCTTAACCTACTGAGCCACCCAGGTGCCCCTAGGAGGGGATGTTTCTGATCCTGTATATCAAGGGATGGACTCATAGGATGAGCCAGTGATATCTTCATAATTGTAAAAATGGAAGATCTTTGTTGAGTAGGTGAAAGGTTGAGATTTAAGAGAAATTAGTCAAATTGCCACAGTGAAAGCTAATGGTCATTTTCCACCCTGCCCCATAAAATAAGAATCAGGGTCACACTGAGTGGTATTATAGGTGTATTTTAAAAAGAGCTAATTTTATGCCTATAATAACTTCCATAATTATACATGTTGGAATAATCAAGTCTCATGCTTTGGGGTATAGCCAATTATTGTACCGATCAAGAGGTAATTTATTTTCTCATGTACATTGCTCACAGCAGGGCAGCTCCATTACACATTCATGGATTCTAGTGTGGTATTGTTAGGGGTTGTTAAATACAGGCCACTGTATTTGAAGGGCCACAGATTTACTGGAGATGGCAATTCTTTTACATCTTCATCTGCTTCTTGTATCTGTTACTTTAAAAGGAGTTCTTAGGAACATACAGGCTTATTGCCTATACCTGACCACAAGACAGACTTCTGGATACAGCTTGTTGGTGAACACATTAGACACTGAACCAGATAGATCCTTCCTTTCCCTCTGAGTCTGCCTTTGGAGAGAATATGAACTGCACTTTTGAAGGTGAAATCCTAATTTTGAAGAGAACTTGAGGTTATTTAGGGCAGTTCCTTGAGTGGGGAAGTCTTTATATAGTAAACCAGAGTAATGGTCACTGTTGAAAATAAGCTTTGGAAGCTCTTGGCATAAAACATGTTGTTATTCTAAAGTTCGATCATATTTGCAACTCTTAGCTCCTGGGTAATTGTTATAATTTATAATTTACATGTACCAGTAACAGGTGTTTGTTACTTTGCCTATAGGAATCTGGTACCTTAATTGCTACCATATCCATTTCCTGATCGAAACTATTTCTGTAGCTTTGCCATGAATTTTATACCTTTTCCCTCCTTGATATATGTTTGAAGCATTCAAAAAAATAAAACTGGCAATGTCCTTACGTTTGAATATATGTCTTTAGTAAAGTCTTTTGTTTTGGCTTACTATATGTCTAACTGCAACTTTGTGCTCATTTTTTTCTTACTTGACACTCTTAAATTAGTTGCTTAAAATTTTTTTGAAAATAAGTTTTGGGGGCGCCTGGGTGGCTCAGTGGGTTAAAGCCTCTGCCTTCGACTCAGGTCATGATCCCAGGGTCCTGGGATCGAGCCCCGAATCAGGCTGCTCGCTGGGGAGCCTGCTTCCCTTCCTCTCTCTCTGCCCGCCTCTCTGCCTACTTGTGATCTCTATCTGTCAAATAAATAAATAAAATCTTTAAAAAAAAAGTTTTGACCATAATCTAGAAGTATAAATATATTTTACATCAACAAGCAGTAATATCATGTATATGCACACACACGATTGAAACCAAAAAGGTCATAAAATAGTCGTGAGGAGGGGCGCCTGGGTGGCTCAGAGAGTTAAACCTCTGCCTTCCGCTCAGGTCAGGATCTCAGGGTCCTGGGATGAGCCTGCATCGGGCTCTCTGCTCAGCAGGGAGCCTGCTTCCCCTTCTCTCTCTGCCTGCCTCTCTGCCTACTTGTGATCTCTGTCTGTCAAATAAATAAATAAAATCTTAAAAAAAAATGTTAAAAAAAAATAGTCATGAGGAAGCCGGGTCCGCCCTGCTGGGTTCTGCTGGTCCCCAGCAAGTGGGTAGGGTGGGGCTGGGGGCTGGAGCTGGTTGTGACCCACTGCATCTCAGTCCTAGAGTTTAAAAAACAAGGCTAAAAACCTTGTTCGCAGTGTCTTTTGTTTCTTTCTCTGTTCTCTCTCTCTCTGCTTTCTTTACTCAGATTTTACTTTGTACAAACCTCTCTTTCACTCTTGTGGACGTGCTGCATTTCTATACTTGCTCTATTATAACAGTACCTGTGAAGGACTATCAAGCAAATTCAGCCTGTTGGCATTCTGTTCTGTCAACACAGGATGCTCCTTCCTGTACAGCAACACCAGATTATCTGTGCAAGGAAGAAACTGAGGTCACCTAGGGAACTTCCTCCATGGCCCTGCATAGCCCTGCATTATGCAAATCCAAACCGTATGATCCAAAGAGTAGACTCTGGGGGTGGATCCTCAGCAGCTCCCCTCCCCTTAGCCCCCAGATGACAGGGGTGTCCCTGTAAGTAGCTTAAGAAAGGGCAGGCATAAGTAAGTGTGGCCCTGGAGCATCATGGAAGGCCTGCTAGGTGCTTCTAAGGAAAAGCTAATACAGGAGGATGAGTTCCCCCTCCCTGGTGCCTGTGACCAGGGAAACTTGCAGCCCAGCCACCAGTGGCAGTCACTCATCAGTCTCTGGAGAACCAGCCCTGGAATTGAGCTGACACTGGACAGCAGATGAGAAAAACCTGGAGGGCTTGGTTCTTAGAGGTGCTGTCGAAGTCTGAAACTGCTCTGCTTTTGGACCTCCTCTTGTATAGCTAATTTCCTGTTTAAACCAATTTGATGTTAGTTTCCTCTTACTTGCTATTGAAAGCAGACTTCTTAGCCTGGACACCTCTGTCCTTTCAACCTACCATTTGTGTGTGGAAGCACAAAAACTCCCAGGATTACAGAAGCCACAAAACACGGTTGAATCAATTAACAGACTATTCCAGCATGTTGTTGATTCTGACTGTAGCAGAACTCAGACTCTTAGTCCTACCACTCCTAGCCCAGGTGACCTCAGTACCCATTTAGAGCTTCAGTGTTAAGCGATGATATTTATACTGTCAGCCAAGCGAAAGGTTGGGCTGGATGAAGAAAAGACTCTGACCTCATTACCCTTCAGTGGTGGTAACAGGGCTGTTGGTGACCTGGGCACCAGCCCCCATGGCATATACCCAATGATCCAGCCTCAGTCCACACTCACACATGGGACCAGGCTGCATCCAGGGGAGAATATGTGGTCAGCTTGTCTGTCGGCCTGACCACAACTCAAAGCCTATTTCTGGTATGTGCAAGAATTACCGGGAGCCAGGAACTTGACTTGTTTCTAGTGTGCTTTATATTAGTAATTGTGAATGGAATTCTTCCTGTTTACTAAGACCAATCCAGGCTGGAAATACATTGCAGGGAAGGTGTGAAGCCACTAGAAAGTGCGTGCTTGCTTTCAGTGCAACTCCAGTTTAATTAAATTTTACTGATTCTGAGAAGCAGGCAGAGGCCAAACCTGCAGAAGTCTGTGTTTTTCTGGACCCACGTGTGAAGAGCTCAAGAAGAGGTCATTCAAAACTGGGGGGAAAGACCTGATGACCAAAGGAGCTCAGCCTGCCCCTGCCAGGCCCTCTTGGGGCCTGGTTTCTTTCTTGCCATTTCCATGGATAAGAAAGAAGGTCTTCTTTGGATATTGTCTTAATCTTCTATTGTCATAGAGCAGGGCCCATTACTTATTTTCCCTTTGTACAATGCAAGCCCTTCACCATGGTGTTATGGTTTCCAGTCTACTTTTTTGAATGTTCAGTTTGTGCTTTACCCTTGAACTCTTTGGGAAGCTGGAATGGCCTCTATGTGATTGGTGAAAACACCCAGGCTTGAGCTACCGAAGTAAGTGACTTTGCCCAGGGCCTGTGTACTCTCATTTCTGGGCTACAGCTTGGCACAGAACTGCTTCCTCCCTAGGAACACAACCTTTGCTGAAGGCACACAGCAGAGGGGCTGCTCTGTGCCCAGGGAGCAGGTGGGCAAAGCAGATACATGGGGGCCTCAGAAGCGTGGTCGTGGCATCAAAGCTGCCATTTCTCAGGGCACAGTGGAAAGGAGCACCCTTAGGCCAAGTAGGTATCTTCACCTGAGTTATTCCAAGCAGGCCCCATGAACCTGTAAAATGGGCTGGACGAAGAGAAGGTCTGGGAAGGAACAGCAAAATCAGCTAGTATAAACTGGCTGAAATCGAAGAACCATGGGAAGGACAGGTAAGAATGAGTTACAGATGGGTCCCTGCCCAGTCACATAGGAGCTGTGGAGGATCTTAGTGGCCCATGCTACTTCCATTTATAAAACTGATCCAGTAGGTTTCATCTATAACCCAGGTGGTTATTGGTTTGTTGTTTTTTTTTTTAAAGATTTTATTTATTTGAGAGAGAATGATTGAAAGAGAGCATGAGAGAGGAGAAGGTCAGAGGGAGAAGACTCCCCAAGGAGCTGGGAGCCCGATGCGGGACTTGATCCTGGAAGTCCGGATCATGACCTGAGCCCAAGGCAGTCACTCAACCAACTGAGCCACCCAGGTGCCCACCCAGGTGGTTTTTATTAGATAAGTACTCACTGAAAAATAAAAGCCCCATTACCTCTTTTTAGAGTATCAGAAATAGAATGTTATATGGTACAAGAGGCCTTCAGATGACTTCCAGATGCGTAATTCCACCTGGAGCCCAGAAACTGACAATGGCCAGTGGCACACAGCAGATTGGGGAAAATCCCACTACCTGGTACCGAAGTCTTGCTGTGCTTTTTAAAGACTCGGAGGCTCTAGAAGTCCCACTTAAATATGTCTAATGATGAAGTGGTTGCATTGGAATTGATCCCTCAAAAATTAATAAAAAGACCTTTCTGATCACTTAGTTTGAATCATTAATTAAATGTTTAATGCAAACATTTTAAAAGAGAAATTGCAAACTAGAAAAAAAAGTTCCCCTGAAAATATTTAATGTAAATAACTCCTTGAGATGGTGCTTTTTACAAAAGGTTTGTCAGCAAATGCCGTTTTGTTTAGGGGACAGGACATCAGGAAATGATATGATTGTTTTCTACTTCAATGAGAGTAACAAGGAATCCCACCTGCCCTACCCCCATTCCTCTCTGTGTAGAAATTTGTCCAGCATGATGAGCAGTGGTCATCAAAGGGAGGCGGATGGGCCCCAGGTGCCCAGAGAATATCTTCAAGTCACTACTTCTGTGCTCCCTCACTGTGTCCACAGCCCCTGGCCAAGACCCCTGATTGACCTTCTGATTGTATCTTTTCTCTCTTCGCATCTCTTCTGAGGCTTTGGTAGTACAGCCGAAGGATAACCATGTTGAAAACAAGCCCAGGTTCTTTTGCACATAGCACTTGTCAGCTCATGTTGGGTAAACACAGGAAGGCACACAATAAATTAAAGCACACCCTATCTCTTCAGAGTGTTGGCAGTGACCTCCAGGGTGGGGCTGGGTCTGCCAGCAGCCGAGCATCCAGCACTGGGGTAGTGTGAGGACCACCCCAGGAAGGGGGGAGTCCTTCCTTCATTAAGTCAGGTCAGTGTGCAGGTCTCATGATCAGTGGAAGAGAAAATCCTTGCCTTCTTATCCAGTGCAGTGTGGCCTCCACAAGGAGGACCCTCCCCTCCAAGCGCCACTCACTTAGCAAGGCCCAGTCGTGTCTGCACAAATCATTTGTACTTACACCCTTATTGAGAACTGGCGGCAAATTAGTCCACAGGACTCTGTCTGCTCCTTACTTAAGTAAATCACTTGGAAAACATAAAACTGGAGGTTGTAGCTCAGTAAATCAATAAAGTGCTTTCGATGAGGGTAGCTGTTATTTATCAGTTGTTTCTCGTTTCACCTGAGGCACGGAGATCAATGCTAGGAAAGGTGATAATGTTTACCACTAGTAAAAATCGTAAAAGCTTGTTTCCACTAAAAAGCCTGCATTTCTAAAATGTACTTTTTTCCTGTTGTTTCCACATCTTTACGTTACTAAACATGATCTCACTACTGGGTAAGGAAATAGTTTATGCTGGGGGGGGGGGCGTGGGGTCGGGCAGGGGAAGACACGAGAACAGAAAAGGAGCGGTTCATAAATATTCCTTAAGGGTTCCACGTGTGACGGTGAGAGAGGGGGTTACGGCAAAAAGGATGAGGCCCCATGCTGAATCCAGATGTCAGTCCTGATGAGTGGAGAGACAGATTGGCTTCTGGAAGGGTCCACATTCAACCGAAGACTTCATTCTGAGTCCACATGCTTGGTAACTGCTATAACACACTCGCGTCTTCCATGGCCTCAATCCACCTGTAAAACAGGCGAGAGGAGACACTTAAGAGTCACAGCTCTGAGACTCTGGTCAGAGAACCTACAAGTGACCAGGCGGACTTGGTGACTATTAGTCTGTTGTTGAGGACCATGTCATATTCATAGTTGTTTCCCTAGCATTTAGCAAAAGGTCTGGAACACAGAGCAAAGGTCTGATGAATTAAAGCATGCCTGTATGAACGAATCATGATAATCTTTAAAAAATCTCACAACCAGGAACAGGTCGTTCTACTGTTCTTTGGGCCACTGTGGCCCAAAGGGATTTGATGGCACAGGATGGCTGGAGCAGAGAGAAGCCAAAGCTCTGGGTAGCAACTTGTTTCCTTCTAGAGGGAGAGGCAAGGAGATACAGGCCTAGTTATTTGGGTACCTTTGAGCTGAACTGTTATCCTCTGCTTTGAAGCTATAAAATAGGGTTTTCTTGTGGTAGAGGTGAAAAATTGGTCCTACTTCACTGCTGCCTTCTTCCTTCTCTGGGGCGATGGTGAAACCGAGCAGGGGCATGCTCTCCATGGCCACTGTGTCCTACAGAGGGAAAAAGGGAAAACGATATTAAACATGGCACTACACACAGTCAACTGCTCAGCATTTACTGTTCCCTCCGATTCCAGATGCCATTCCGATTCTATGTGAGGCATGCTTTGGCAACAGTGGAATAATAACCACACACATAATCTTTACCCCCTCTTCCTGCAAGGACCAGTTATGAGGAGAGAAACTTAACATTCTGTCAAAGCCTATTAGGATCCAGGCATTTTCATCTTTATATAATCTTGTTGAATCTTTACAACAATCATAGAAGGTGTCACTCCTGTTCTAAGAAGTCACTGAGGCTCAGAGATGGAGAAGGTAAATAACTCCCTAAGATCTCACAGTTCAGTAAGGGGCAGAGCCAGAACTTGGACTCACGACCACCTTTTAACACTGCATTCTTTCTACTGACCTGATTAGTCAGAGACTCTGCTTTCCAGAATTACTCCAGGTAACATACCCTATACTTATTCTCCCATGCCCTCATCCACAACATCTCAATATGGAGGCACTTAGGGTATCTGTGCTATAAAGTTGCTAATGATGTGATGAGACGTACACAGAAAACATAAATGGATCTTAAAATCACAGTATTCACTGGAAAGGATTTTTGTATATAAAGGATATATTTACACATATATATTTATGTGAAAATACATACTCATAAAATACAACTTTATGAAACCACACACAAAGATATAATTAGTCAAGGAATTAGTTAAGATATAAGTAGTTAAGAAGGCTGTGGGAGGAGGAGGAGTTGAGGTTGTATATAAAACACAGTCAATTTTCAAAGACTGCTGGATTAGGAAAAGCATCTGACAAAACTCAATATTAATTCATGATTTAAAAAAACCCTCAGCAAACTAGAAGGGAACTTCCT
The DNA here is from genome assembly GCA_004024625.1 of Mellivora capensis. Taxonomy (NCBI): domain Eukaryota; kingdom Metazoa; phylum Chordata; class Mammalia; order Carnivora; family Mustelidae; genus Mellivora; species Mellivora capensis. The sequence continues at coordinate 75,398 of PISX010001815.1, read as the reverse complement.
TAAGCTGAGGGCATCTGTAAAATACTGACAGCTAACATCCTACTTAATAGTGAAATACTGAATGCTTTTCTTATAAGACTGGGAACACGGCAAGAGGGTGCTCACTCCCACCAGTTAAACTCAAAATCGTACTGGCAGTCCTAGCCATTGCATTAAGGCAGGAAGAAGAAAAAGAAAGTTCAGCAAAAGAAGAAATTAAACTATCTGTGCTTGCAAAGGGCTTTTTTTTAAATTACAAAATAACTACTAGAACCAATAATCAACTTAGCAAGGTCACGGGATAACCAATTTTTAAAATATCTGTTTACAGCAAACAACTAGAAAATAAACTCCGTTCAAAACAGCATGCAAAAAATAAAATAGGAATAAAGTTAACAGAAATGCAAGAAGTATGAGACCTCTATACAAATCATTAAAAGGAAAACTAAAGAACTAAATAAATGGAAGATTTGTACCATATTCATAGATCTGAAGATTCAATATTGTTAAGATGCCAACTCTCCCTGAATTGATTCAACAATCCCTGCCATAATCTCAGGCTTTTGGGTAGAAATTGACAAGTATATATGGAAACACAAAAGACCTAGGATACCCCAAACAATTTTTAAAAAGAACAATGTTGAAGGGGCTCCTGGGTCATTCAGTCAGTTAAGCATCAGACTGGTGACTTTGGCTCAGGACATGATCTCATGAGTCATTTGCTACTTAATGAAGGCACCAAAATAATTCTATAGGGAAAGGAAACTCTTTTTTTTAACAAGTGGTGGTGGAATAACAATATCCATGTGGGAAAAAATGAGCCCTAACCCCTGTCTCACACCATACTCAAAATTAATTTCAGATCTGAATGTAAAAGGTAAAACATTCAAGTGTTCAGGGGGAACAATACAGGGGAACAACTTTGTGACTTACAGTAGACAAAGTTTCTTATGATATGAAAAGCAGTAGCCATAAAGGAAAACACTAATAAATTAGGTTTCATTTAAGAAAAACGTCTGTTCAACAAAGGACCAGAACAAACTCATTAAGAAAATGCACAGACAAGCCACAGACAGGGCGAGAATATTCACAAAACATTTATCTGACAAAACTAGTATCCAAGATATGTAAAGAATTCCTGTAACTCAATAAGACAACTTATTTTAAAAAATGTGCAAGAGATCTGAACAGACACTTCTCAAAGGGAAATACAGAAATAGCCAATAAGCACATCAAAAACATCATTAGTTACTATGGAAATCGAAATTAAAACCACACTTGGAATGCCTGGATGGGTCAGTCATTAAGTGTCTGCCTTCAGCTTGGGTCATGACCCCAGGGTCCTGGGATCGAGCTCTGCATCGTCATGCTCCCTGCTCAGTGGAGAGCCTGCTTCTCCCTCTCCCTCTGCCTGCCACTCTGTCTGCTTGTGCTCTCTCTAGCTCTCTGTCAAATGAATAAATAAAATCTTGAAAACAAATAAGTAAATTAATTAAAACCACACTAAGATACTAGTAAATTAATGACTGACAATATCAAATGTTAATTAAGACGTGGAGCAACCATAACTCTCACTCTTACATACATGGCCGAGGGGAATATAAACTGGTAGACCACTTTGCAAAAGGTCTGTAATTTCTGATAAACCAAATATATACCCTTCTGTGATCTAGAAATTCCAATCCTAGGTATATCCCCAAGTGAAATCAAAACCCATTTTCATATAAAAACCTGTAAACAAAAGTTTAAAGTGGCTTTATTCATAATCAGCAAAACCCAGAAACAACCCAAATGTCCTTCAACTGATAAATGGGATAAACCCATGGTGGTACATTCACAACATGGAAAACGACTCACCAATAAAATGTAATGACCTACTGCTGTTTTCAAAACCATGGATGAGTCTAAAATGCCTCCTGCTGAGTGGAAGAAGTCACATTTATATGTGGTTCTATTTACATGAAGATTCTAAAAGAGGTAAAACTAATCTGTGGTAGAAAAAATTCAGAATGGTGTGCTGCCTCTGAAGACAATGGAATAAGGTGGGGATACACAGGTAAGTGACAGGGGTTCACAGTAGTACACACATCAAAACTGGCTATCCATTTTATCAAACCGTTTTTCTTTGATGGAATTTGACAGCTTAGTCCTATCACTGGAATGGTCTTAATAAGAAATTGTTTATGGAAAAATCTACTTTGGAAGTATACTTAAAACCCACCTTTTTAATCAGTTTAGGGTATCACTTCCAATGACAACTGTTGCTCAGTGTGGAGAAAACGGACACTGAGAATGGGTTTTCCATTCTCAGGATTCATATCTTTGGTGGTTATTTAATTATCACTAGCCTTCATTCACCTGTCTAATTCAGAATTTCTTCCCAAAGAGCGTTCCATGGAATGGGATAGTTCATGAGACACTCCACAAGGAAGGGCCAGCTTGGGAAATCTCATCTCAGAGATGCACAACACACCTGGGTACATTACAGATTCTGAGAAGTACTCCCACTAACTGCTTACTCAGGGTCCCCTCAGAACCCAGCGTTTAGAGAAACCCTGTGAGCATCCTGTATAATACCTACTTTGGAAGATGCTGCCCTGGGCTGCAGGTGGGCATTATGTCACATTTCAGTTTGTTCTCGCAAGATCGAAATTCTCAGCTCCTCTGTGGGCATGTCAGCGAGGGCTCGGCTCACACAGCACTGGAGTCACTCAGGCCCACTGCCAGTCCCTCTCTGTGTCCCTGCTGGCCTCTGGGATTCCCTGAGGGAGGGGCAGGCCGCTACCATCACAGAGGCAGGTCTTTTGTAAGAGAAGCTTTATGCCCCCAAAAGAAGTTGTCTTTTGTACCTTTGCCAGTATCTGGGGTCAGGGTAGAAGGGCCAGCCCTGTGCTGATAGGAATATCCTCCTGGGGTAAAGCATACACCCTTTGTGGCTGGGCACTGAAGTCCCATTTTCAAAGTGGGTTTAGCCCGTGGAAGCCACCAGAGGGTGGGGCCTAGACCTGGAAATCTTTCAAACCATCCTCCAGGTCCAGCCTGGGATAGGACCAGATAGGTCCCTGCTGTATAACCATAGCCCACACCTGGCTACTCCAGAAGCAGGCTTGATTTCCAAGGCCCTTCCACATTTTTTAAAAAACATTTTATTTATTTATTTGAGAGAGAGGGCATGAGTGGGGGAGGCAGGCAGAGGGAGAAGCAGACTCCCTGCCGAGCAGGGAGCCCAATGCAGGGCTCGATCCCAGGACTCTGGGATCATGACCTGAGCGGAAGGCAGACGTTTAACTGACTGAGCCACCCAGGTGCCCCAAGACCCTCCTAAATGTTAGTGTAAAGTAAGATGCTCTGTAAAAAGTATCAACTTAAGCTTTATTTAGTAGAAACATTACCATGAGACAATGTAGTTCCCTGATAAAAGAAATGCAGAGTAAGAAAGTGTGGTAGTTTCCTCCAAACCATTGAATTCTGTCTGTCCCAAACAGCGGAGGTGGAGAGCAGAAAGCAGCCTGCTCTCATGGAGAGCCTGGCTTGTGCTGGATGCTGGGCCTGTGACCTTCAAACACTTGGGTGCACAGGCCTGCATGCCGTCCCACCTCATCTCCACAGAGAAATGGTAAATTCTGACAACTTGGAACTTATACATGGTTGTGTATCCACAGAACACTCAACACAGGGTACTGTTCAACACAGACTGGAGGGGCGTGGAAGGAACTGGAAACCGGATCCAGTCTCACACCGCCCTACAGGGGACGGGGAGTTATGCATGCCCAGAAGGACATTCTGAGGCAGGCGCTTAACCTGAGGGCCTTCGGAGGTGAGAGGAGAGAGAGCACGAACCACCACTACCTCACTGGCCATGTAGGTGTAGAGCACTTTGCCTTTGATGACAAACCAGAGCTTCTTCCAGTGCCTCTTGCCTTTCTTGCACCGGCTGAGATAGCCACTGATGGCGGAGCCCTCTCCGGAGGCGGCCACCTGACGGAAGAGAAGCAGAGCAGTCAGGGCACCAGGTGGTGAGCACAGTTCAGACAGAGCGAAAATGACACTGCAAACCAGTTGGCAGAGCGTTTATCCTGCTTTGAAATCTGAGACGTGGATGAGGTCTTAGGATATGTCCAGTACCTCAAAAGCAGTGAAACAGTACCAGGGATTAAGATAGGACTTACTGCGTGGACCCAGGAGACACAAGAGTCAAAAACCGCCTTCAGGAGTGCTGCCCTGAGTGGGGTTTCAGATTCTTGGCTCCCACTCCCCAACCCCCAAGGGCTCATAATATGAAACTGCAGATATCTGGGGGAAAGGCTTCTAAAACTGATTCCAACCAGAGTTAATACCTATTCTCATCAAACTGTTTAAAAAAACAGAAAAGGAAGGAACCTTCCAAATTCATTCTATGAGGCCAGCACTACCCTGATACCAAAACCAGATAAAGGAGCCACCAAAAAAGAGAACCACAAGCTAAATATCTCTGATGAATATAGATGCAAAAATCCTCAACAAAATACTAGCAAACCGAATCCAACAATACATTAAAAAAACAATTCACCACTATCAAATGGGATTTATTCCTGGGATGCAAGGGTGGTTCAATATTTGCAAATCAATCAATGTGATACATAACATTAACAAAAGGGAGAATAAGAACCATATGGTCATTGCAATAAATGTAGAAAAAGCATTTGACAAAGTCCAACATCCATTCATGAAAAAGCACTCAATAAAGTAGGTTTATAGAGAACACACCTCAACATAATAAAGGCCATATATAAAAAATGGACAGCTAATATTGTCCTAAATGCAGAAAAACTGAGAGATTTTCCTCTATAGTCAGGAGTAAGACGGGGATGTTCACACTCATCACTTTTATTCAACATAGCATGGGAAGTTCAGCAACAGCAATCAGACAACAACAACAACAAAAAATAAGAGGCATCCAAATCGAGGATGCATGGCTGGCTTAGTCGGTGGGGCATGACTCTTGATCTCTTGGTCATGAGTTTGAGCCCCATGTTGGGTGCAGACATTACTTTAAAAAAAAAAAATCTCAAATGGGAAGGAAGAAGTAAAATTTTCACTATTTGAAAATGACCTGATACTATACATAGAAAACCCAAAAGACCACCAAAAAACTGCTAGAACTGATAAACAAATTAAGTAAATTCACAGGATACGAAATCAATGTACAGAAATCTGTTGTATTTCTTTCTATACACCAATAATGAAGCAGCAGGAGAAATTATGGAATCGATCCCATTTACAACTGTACCAAACCCAGTAAGATACCTAGGAATAAACCTAACCAAAGAGGTTATACTCTGCTATACTATGAAAACTATAGAACACTGATGAAAGAAACTGAAGATGGCACGAACAGGTGGAAAAATATTCCATGCTCATGGACTGGAAAAACAAATATTGTTAAAATAGCTGCGCTACCTAAAGCAACCTACATATTGAATTCCGTCCCTATCAAAATATCACTAGCATTTTTCACAGAGCTAGAACAAAACAATCCTAAAATTTGTGTGGAACCACCAAAATCCCCAAATAGCCAAAGCAACCTGGAAAAGGAAAAAGCAAAGCTGGAGGCATCACAGTTCTGGACTTCAAGTTATATTACAAAGCTGCAGTCACTAAAACAGTATGGTACTGGCACGAAACCAGATACAGAGATCAATGGAACAGAATAGAAAACCCAGAACTGGATCCACAACTATATGGTCAATTAATCTGGACAAAGCAGGAAAAAATTTCTAATAGGAAAAGACTGTCTCTTCAACAAATGGTGTTGGGAGAACTGGAAAGCAACATGCAGAAGAATGAAACGAGACCACTTTCTTACCCGCTACACAAAAATAAATTAAAAATGGATTGAGACCTGAAAACATAAAAATCCCAGAGGAGAAGAGATAGTAACTTCTTTGACACCAGCTGTAACAACTTTTTTCTAAATATGTCTCCTGAGGGAAACAAATGCAAAAATAACTATTGGGGCTTAATCAAAATAAAAACCTTCTGCACAGCAAAGGAAACAATCAACAAAGCTAAAAGGCAACCTTTGGAATAGGAGAAGATAATTACCAATGACATATCTGATGAGGGGTTAGTATATAAAATACATAAACCTGGGGCACCTGGGTGGCTCAGTGGGTTGAGGCCTCTGCCTTCGGCTCAGGTCATGATCCCAGGGTCCTGGGATCAAGCACCACATCGGGCTCTCTGCTCAGCAGGGAGTCTGCTTCCCCATCTCTCTCTCTGCCTGCCTCTGCCTACTTGTGATCTCTCTCTCTCTCTCTGTCAAATAAATAAATAAGTCTTTGAAAAAAATACATAAAGCACTTATAAAACTCAATACCCAAAAAACAAATAATCCATTAAAAAGTGGGCAGAAAACTTGAACAGATTTTTTTTTCCAAAGAAGAATAAAGATGGCCAACAGATACATGAAAAGATATTCGTCATCACTTACCATCAGGGAAATGCCCATCAAAACTACAATGAAATACCACTTCACACCTGTCAGAATGGCTAAAATCAACAACACAAGAAACAACAGGTATTGGTGAGGATGTGGAGAAAGGGGAACCCTTTTGTAATGTTGGTAGAAATGCAAACTGGTACAGCCACTGTGAAAAATAATATGCAGTTTCCTCAAAAAGTTAAAATAACCATTCTACCATCTAGATCTAGCAATCACACTACTGGGTATTTACCCCCAAAATACTGAAACACTAATTCACAGGGATACATGCATGCAATGTTTACAGCAGCATTATTGGCAATAGCCAAGATATGGAAGTAGCCCAGGTGTCCACAAATTGATGACTGGATAAAGAAGATGTAGTAAATACATACACTGGAATATTACTGAGCCATGAAAAAGAATGAAATCTTGCCATTTGCAATGACATGGAACTAGAAAGTATTATGCTAAGTGAAATAAGTCACACAAAGAACGACAAATACCATATGATTTTACTCATATGTGGGATTTAAGAAGCAAAACAAATGAGCAAAGGAAAAAAAAAAGAGAGATGGAGTAAACCAAGAAATAGATTCTTAACTCTAGAGAACACACTGATGGGGTGCCTGGGTGGTTCAGTCATTAAGTGTCTGCCTTTGGCTCAGGTCATGATCCCAGAGTCCTGGGTTCAAGTCCCGTATCAGGCTCCCTGATCAGCAGGAAAACTGCTTCTCCCTCTCCCATTCCCCCCCGCTTGTGCCCTCTGTCTCACTGTGTCTCTCTCTGTCAAATAAATAAATAAAAATCTTAAAAGAAAAATAGAGAACGCACTGATGGTTAGCAGAGGGGAGGATGGGGGATGGGTAAATAGGTGATGGGGATAAAGAAGGATACTTGTGATGAGCACCATGGGTTGTATGGAAATGTTGAATCACTATATTGCACACCTGCAACTAATAAATACTATATGTTAACTAACAAATTTAAATAAAAACTTGGAAAAAAACCCCACACATACATGCTCAAAAAAATAAATTTGATTTTTACACTTGAAATTTAAAAAAAATCTTATTTATTTATTTTAGAGAGAGACAGCATGCATGAACACAGCTGGGGGGGGGGAGAGGGAGAGAATCTCAAGCAGACTCTGTGCTGAGTGTGGAGCCCAATGTGGGCTCAACATGGGGCTCGATGACACAATCCTGAGATGGTGACCTGAGCTGAAACCGAGTCAGATGCTCAGCTGACTGAGCTACCTAGGCGCCCCTGATTCTTTTTTTTTTTTTTTAAGATTTTATTTATTATTTGACAGAGAGAGAGAGATCACAAGTAGGCAGAGAGGCAGGCAGAGAGAGGGGAGGAAGCAGACTCCCCACTGAGCAGAGAGCCCGATGTGGGGCTCGATCCCAGGACCTTCAGACCATGACCTGAGCCGAAGGCAGAGGCTTAACCCACTGAGCCACCCAGGCACCCCTGATTCTTACACTTTTAAGCTCATCTCTTATATTTAAAGATGGATCTTCTTTATAATGTTTAATTTAAAAGTTTTATAATTTTCCTAATGGGGAGTTTTAATTCCTGTTGTTATTAGTAGAAGTAGTACTTGTCTGCTGTACCGTCTTTTTGTGGTTCAGAATATAACACAGGTTTAGAGCAATACCAATCTGGGGTTCCAGCCCAGGTTCTCCCAGTTATTTGATGGGCAATGTGAGCAATTTACTTCTTCTAAGTCTAGTTTCCCTACTAGCAAAACTGGAATTAAATGACGTAAGACAGGTACCTAACAGGTGTCTGACCTATGGAACTGCTCATAAATACTAATCTTACTATTGGAGCAAGAAGGCCAGGTTTGGAAATAATTTCATCTGACTTTCCCATTTTACAGATGGGGAAACAGGCCTAGAGGAATGGATGTATCTACTGAAGGTCAAGTCCCTAATTAGTTGAAGAGAGGGTAAGAACTTGGATCTCTTGGCAAATACTCTGAAGGTCAATGAGCTTCATTGCAGGAAAAGGAGGCCATAAGCCTGGGTTGTTTTTTTTTTTTAAAGATTTTATTTATTCATGAATGAGAGAAAGAGAGAGAGAGGGAGGGAGAGAGATAATGAGCAGGGGAAGGGGCAGACAAAGGGAAGCAGTAGATTCTCTGCTTAGCAGGGGACCTGACGCAGGACTCGATCTCAATACCCCAAGATCATGACCTGAGCTGAAGGCAGACACTCAACTGGCTAAGCCACCCCAGATACCCAGCCTGGACTGTTTTAAGAAGTACCCGGAAAGGAGCCGTGTCTGCCACAGGTTCCAGGACTTCCAGCACCAGACACTGGCTTTCTCTCCCTGCACTTACCCTGCAAGGGAGAAAGGCAGAGTGGACAGAGTATGTCAGTGGAAAACAATTCTGACCTCTCTTTCTGGCAGGTGCTTGGGGAGGCAGTATTTCTACAGGCTTTCTCATGGGGAGCAGGGCTTACTGCAAAGGTGGAGCTCCGGGGGGAAAGGGGACAGGGCAGCAGGTAACAGGGTGGGATACATTTCTCCTGGGGCTGCTGCAAATCCTACAAAGTGCAGTCTTTGCTGGATAATAAAAAGGTTACCAAAAGCAAAAGTTATCAAAGGGCTAGCTAGGACACCAGCATCAGAGCAGCTGGACTCTAGAAGGCTAAGAGCAGTGGTTCTCAAACTCTGTGCTCATGGAACATTCAGGTTCTGTAAGCCACTACCCCAGCAGGAGTGAAAAGGTGATCTTTTCTCAGTTGGTGGAAAGGGTTATTAGTTAAATAAATGATGCCACAACCATACCATGTAAAAAGTATGAGATTTATAAGTGTGAGCAAATGTGGAATGATAGCTAAGAGAAATTAAGTGTGAAAGGTGTATAGAAGATTCAGTATAATTTGTTATCTTTCCAGTTAAAAAAGAGGATCAATGAATATACATCTTTATTCTGTATATGCATTACAATTTCTGGAAGGATCCATAAGAAGCTTGCTGGTGGTTACCTCTGGGGGTAGGTGGGAGTGGAGGAGTTCGGACAGGGAGAGAAACTCATGTTTCAGCAGGTATTCTTTTGTGTTGTTTTGAAAAAAAATTTTTTTTAACCATGTATGTGTTCATTCCCAAGATTTTTAATATGCAAAGGAACTAGGTGAATGAGTAGAACTGTACCCCTTTAAATTTTCTATACTCTAACACTTTTTTAAACCCTTGCCACCTGCTACTCAATAATGAATATTAATACAAAAACTTGGAAACAGCTGATCACACTTCTTTTGACAACTTGTATATTCACGGGCACACATTTGTTTCTGATTGTGACCAGAATATAGACATATAATCTGGCCCTCCTTACAGGATAGACTTGAGTTTAAGCAATTCTGAGGCTTCCTGCAGGCAGTCCCACACTGTCCAGGAGCCTCAGCACCTGAGGCCATTTGGGACCTGGAGGCTAAGCGGACAGCACAGCTCCGAGGGCCTGCTAAGGGGCGCTAAGCCAGGACTATGGCTGTTTTAGTTAGAAGAACCCCAGTGATCTTGTAAACTACCCTTGGGGACCAGGTCTAAGCCATGGGACAGGAGAGAAAGTAAGGAGAAAAAAAAGAAAGACTCGGAGGGGAGAGAGGGATGGGAAAGACTTCTAGCACCATCGATAGTTAGGGTCCTGCCTTCTGGCACCAAGCAGGCATGTTCTCAGTCATGCCCAGGAGACAGGCCCTTGTTAGTGGTGAGTTGGGCCTGTCACTAGTGTCTCCCCTTGGGAATTCTCTTTGTCCTGAAGAGCTAAGCCAGGGGTGGGGGGGGGGTTTGTGCAGGGAGGTCTGACCCTGTCCCCTGAGGACCATGAGCTTTCTAAATCCCTTGCTTCCCACACAGGCAGTCCACCTGCCTTACCTCGGTCAGGGCCGAAGGGACCTTCTTCTGCTTCTTGAAGGTTGAGGGGTTGATGCTGTGGAAGACGGATGAGAAGGCACTGCTCGAGAAGCGGGGGGAGGACAGGGGGAAGCTCATGCTCACGGGCCGCTCTGTAACCAAGACAAGACACAGGGAAGGGAGGTGAGTGTCCATATAGACAGGGACGCAACTTGCTTCGGAATGTCAGTTCCCATAAAATTAGAGCTCTGGGCCCCTCCTGAGACGGGAATCGGCCTCATGATGGGATTTACGTGTGACCAGAAAGGTGGGCACACTCCCTCTGCTGACACAAAGGGCATTGAGGCCAAGAGGGAAGGCTTTTTCTGGGTGTTGGCTATACCTTCTTCACCTGGGCTGCCCTCTGTGATAGCTTCTGGTGGCCCCAGAGGGAAGTCTTTGGTTTCAGGCCCAGTATACACTTGCTGTCCCTCTGGCCCCTTGCCTGGGCAAAGCCTGTACCCTGAGCACAGCCTCTCAGGGGCTAGCTTGGCTTCCTCAGCCTTCTCTATCACTCAAGGAGCCCTCAAGCCCTTCCCTGATCCACAACTCCTTGGCTGTCTCAAAATCCTTATCCTGGAAAGGTCTCACAGAACACATGCCTATAGAACATTCTTGAATAGAGGATCACCATGGCAAAGGAAACCCAAAGTACCACACCTGCCGTCCCCTTCACAGAGAGGCACCGGCCCAGCATTTCCCAGGCTTAGCTGCCCAGAGACTCTTCTTCTGGGCGTGACTATTGATATCCCATGGAGCCAGCATTTCAGGAAACAGTGCTGCGGGTGTGGATTTAAACCCCTCTTTCCTCCTCCAGGGCTGGTTTTGTTCTGAGTATCCCCAGGAAGAGTGGTTTCAGGTGCCAACCATGGCCAGTGAGAAGCCACCCGGAAGAACAGTGGTCTCAGGTTACCTCTCAGCAGGCCTGGGACATCCCCGCCCCTCTTCTTCAGCTCCCCGTAGCAGCCGTCACAGACCTTGGCCATCCGGTCCTTGAGGTACTTCAGAGGGTACTTGTTTCTTGAACAGTTCCGGCATACAATCTGCAAGCCCGGTTGGGGACACACATTGGAACAGTGTGTGTGCATGTGCACAGGACCAGCATCCTCTCCCCTCTGCTGACTCACTCCCTGTCTCTCCAGGGACTCCCAGGGACTGTTCTGAGCACAGGACCGTGCCACATCCCCCTGCTTTCCCATCATGGAGACTCAGAGTTTCTGTGCAAGTGTCTATCAGCTTTTCTGATGAGCCCTTAGCCAGGACGTGATACTTTTCCTCCAAAGATAGTAACTGTATGTCCCATGACCTTCTTTTGGGAATGGAGTGGTGTAATTAAATGGGATTTGGAGCCCTGGTTTGAGGCTATCAGTCAAATGGGGCTTCACAATCGCTACCTCAAAGGGTTAGTGTGAAAGCACCCTGCTCTTGGCCCAGCAGTAACTGCTGGGTGCCTCTGAGTACGCACCCCACATGACCCTATGCTCACACTCACCCAGATAAGGGGACTCACCTTGCCACAGGCGTGGCAGTGATGACGCCTCAAGGTGAGGGAGAAGTCGCAGCCACAGTTCATGCACATCATAACATGTGTGACAGGCACCAGAGTGGGGGGCCTCTCCCCCAGGCTGACCCCCAGCCTCTCCCGTATCTGCAACAATGGAATGTGGTGAGCAGTGTGGTCAGGAGATGGTTAGATGGCTGCCCTTTCTCCTGTACAGGGTGTGTATGTGTGGGTGGATTCTAATTCTACAACCCCCCACCCCACCCCACTGCATCCTCCAGGATGCTAACCTTGGGTGAGAAACAGCCAGCTGGAGGTGCCGCACTTGGCCTGCACAGTGACTGCCTGACCATGGTGGAGTTGGTGCAAGGGGTGGGAGGAGGAGCCCAATGGAAGGAGCTGAGAGTCCTTCTGGGTGTGGGGGCGGCCCCCGAAACTCAGGGCTGTGAGGCCGGTGTCAGGTGGGTCTCAGGACCCCCACTCACCTCCACACTGTGGTGAAAGGCAGCCAGAGCCTGGGCCTTATAATCCTCAGGGAGGGCTCTGCTCAGGCAGCTGTGCCACTCGTCCCGTTCTGCACAGGAGCTGTGGGCACAAAGCGGCGTAAGCAAGGCATGCAGCATGCACAGTGGCTCGGCCTTGCTTCTCGGTGTAGATCAAGTCCCCCAACCTTTCCCTTGGCCACGCCTCTCAGTGTCTGAGGTCCCGCCAAGCACCGGCTGTCTGCCAGACCGGCCTAGATTGTATCTGGGTACCTCTATGAGCAGGGCAGCCAGGGCAAGGAAGCTATCCTCTGGGCCTGCTTGTATCCCTGCAACTCAGGACTGTCACCACTATCCCTAACTCCCAGAGCTGCTGTGGGGAAGAAATGACACGTGGGCTTGTTAATGGCAAAGCACTGAGCAGAAGCAAAGGGCATGAGGGAGGCGCAGTGGGTACCACCCTTAGGAGGGATGGGAGCAGGGTGCAGAGGGCTGTGTACATGAGGGGAGGAGGGGTTGGCAAAAATGGAAAAGTTTAACATCCCTGTCACCCCATCGTCCTCCTCATTTTCCCTCATAGCTTCCCAGACACTCTCTCACCCAACGAGTTGACTTTACAATTCCCAAAACCCATTCAGGATTTTCTGAATGGTGAGCGTTGTCTTAGAAGGCAGCAGGGTGGGGCGCCTGGATGGCTCAGTCAGTTAAGCGGCTGCCTTCAGCTCAGGTCATGATCCCGGCATCATGGGATCGAGTCCCACACCGGGCTTCTTGCTCCGCAGGGAGCCTGCTTCTCCCTCTGCCTCTGCCTGCCTCTCTGCCTGCCTGTACTCTCTCTATCTCTCTGACAAATAAATAAATAAAATCTTGAAGAAAAAAAAAAAAAAGGCGGCAGCAGGGAAAAAATTCTCCCAGGGCCCACTAGGTGGCACTCCCACCCTGAGTAAGAGTGTGGCCTGCCCCAGGAAAGCCAGGAGCCAGGACCAGGTTGGTCTGGTGGGAGGTGGGAGGAACGGACAGCCAGATGCCATGTCCCTGATGGGAGATGTATGGGTCTGCCTGTCTCCTGGAAGCTTTAGCATGAAGTACCTGGGCGTGCAGGAAGGTGACCGGCTGGTCAGTGACAGTGGCTCCTGGAGACCACTGGCCAAGGGGCAGTGCCCCTACCTAACAGAGATGGGCAGCCTCATCTGAAGGGCTGATTGTGGCGTGTCCCCACCCACACCTCACAGCTGAACAAATAGAAACCATACCCTGGCCTTCTCAGACCCCTGACTTTACCTAGAGATGAGGAGAAAAGATGCCATGGAACCCCATCTAGGCATCACCTCCTCCAGGAAGCCTTCCCTCACTTCTCCAGATGGGTGGTTACTCCTTTGAATTTTCAAGGTTTCTTCTACCCACTTGGGCAGTAGACAGTAGTGGATAACAGATCTGGGTCACACAGTCCTGCATTTGAGCCCCAGTTCCCCCTCACATGGCCATGTGACCCCTCTATAGGCCCCAATTCCCTATGCATGGGAGAAGTCTCAAGCCCCACAGCCGAGGGTGGCAATGGGGTCAGAGGAGGGGCCTGAGACCCAGCAGGTGCCCAGTGCATGTTACTCTTGTCATCAACACTTTTAACTATTACAGCAGTTACGCTCTATATCATGACCTGTATGTAACTCTCCTGTCCTTCATGCAGGCCTCCCCTGAGCAAGCTAGGTTGAACTCTTGTGTCCTCAGCACAGGACCTAGCACTGAGGAGTGGCTACTAAATGCTGAAGGAGTAAACGCAATGCATGAGAACATATCAGTGTTCATGCATCCTGGAACCACCACCCCACCCAAAGGGCACTGCAGCCACCCCCAGGGTCATGCCCCAGCTGAGAGGGGAGACACCCTTGCCTTGGACACTGTGTCCCAGCCCCCACAGTGGCCCCAGTAGGGGCCACATCTACCTGCTTTCTGAGCCCAGAGACTCGAGTTGGCCCTGCCCTGAAAGAGGGAGAGGGGGAAGCTCTTTTGCTGCCTAGAGTGAGTGAGGTGGGATCCCTGGGTAGACGAAGGCCTGGAGAAAACACAGACACTGCTAACAGAAAGGCCACACCCCCAAACCAGGGAAAGGCAAACCATGAATTCTCACTCATTATGTTTTTCTCTCACTCTCCGGATAAGAAAGCCTAAAAGCAGACCACTTCATGAACTGAAGTGTACAATGCATTTTTTACTCGCCTTAACTTCTTGCATTGCTGTAAAGACCCAATAATCTGTAAATTTTTAAAACATGAGATATTATTATTGTTACAGTTAAATGACAGGCTCTAGAAAGTAAGTCCATTGACTTATATTATAATTTTAAAATAGAAATGACACATCCAATTTATTCCAACCTTTAACCACACCTGTAACGTCCTGCTTCTCTCTCCCCCAGACCCTCCCCCTCTACCCACCTCCCCATACCTCGCAGATAGAGTCAGGCAGGACTGGGAAGTCTCGATCTTTAGAGCATATGGCACTTTCTCCATCACAGGGCGACTGACCTGGAAAACCAACAGCAGACTGTCAGGGTGGGGGCAGGGAGGGGCAATCACAGACCCCACTCTTCCTCTGGTCCTGCCACCATCCCTCTCTGAGCCCGAGTTTCCTTATCTGCAAAGGGTCTACCTTCATTTGGTGGTAGATGCTGTTTGTGTCTGTGTGTATGTGTTTGTGTTTGAGTCTCTGTGTGTCTGTATGTGTGTGCTGGGGGTAGTGCCGGCTCCAACTTTGTGGTCACCCCTAGGAAGGTGGGCATGTACCCTAAAGGGCTGAAAGCAGGCTCTGTTCATAGCAGCATTATTCATAGTAGCCAAAAGGTAAAAGGAGCTTAATGTCCATCCAAGAACAAATGGAAAAATATAATATGGTCTATATGTACAATGGAATATCATTAAGCCATAAAAAGGGAGGACATTCTGACACAGGTTGCAACATGGATGCCCCTTGAGGACATTCTGCTAACTGAAAAAGGCCAGTCACAAAAAGACAAATACTAGATGATTCTATTTACATTAATTATCTAGAGCAAATTCCTAGAGGCAAAAAGTAGGATGGTGGATGCCAGGGGTTGGGGGCTGGAGGAATGGGGGGGGGGGTTAGGAATGAGGCTGGAGTTTCATCTGGAGATGATAAAAGTTCTAGAAATGAATGGTGGTGATGGTTGCACAACAGTGTGAATATACTTAATGTCGCTGAACTGTATACTTAGAAATGGTTAACATGGTAAATTTATGTTATGTATATTTTACCAGTTTAAAAAACTTTATTGAATACCTACTTGTTCCCTCCCTCCAAATGTTTCCTTATGTGTTTTCCTCTTTTTAGGATGTCTGTCCCTTTCTACTTCCCCATCTGTCCAAATATTACCTACCCTAAAGGATGCAGCTCCCCTCCTCCAGGAAGTCCTCCTTCCCACTCTCCTCTCTCTGGACTACCTACAGCACAATCCTGCTCTAACCCACAATGTAACGCTGTTTCCTTGGGGCTGCCTCTTCCTGCTGGTCCATGTGCTCCTAGAAGCGGGGATGCTGTCTTTCCTCCCCTGAGGTCTCCTCTCCTCACCCACCCCAGGGTCCCTAGCACCAGGCATTTACCTTCATACTGGCCACTGACAATGTGTTCTTTAGCCGGTATTTCCCATCCTTCTGGGGATACGTGTACAGAAGCACATCACTCATCTGGAAAGACGGGAACCCAATCAGACATGAAGGCTGTGTAGGGTGTCTGCCCTGGAAGATCACTGAACTCTGGAGAGCAGAAGCATCCTGCCTTCGCCAGTGACCCTCACAGGAGAGCAAAACCACCCTCAGCAAACACATGAGTCCCTTTCCTTAAATTCCACTCCTATGTCAAGAGTTAGGAGGAAAAAATGCAATTGTCCACAAAAAGTGGAATGTTCACAGAGGCTTTATTTGTAACAAACAGTGGAAACATCCCAGATGTCTAATCAACAGGTAAATGGATAAACGAACTACGGTACATCCATACCACAGAGAACTACACAGTGACCAAAAGGAGCTGATGGTCCACATTGTAGCATGATGAATCTCAAAAACATGCTAAGTGAAACAAGTTAGACGCAGAGGGGTACACACCGCTTCATAACATTTCTGTAAAGATCCAGACCAGGCAACACTAATCTGTAGTAACGGAAATTAGACCAGTGGCTGCTTGGGGAAGGGGATGGGGGAAGTGAGTGCTAAGCGGCACAGGGCAACTTTTTGGGGGGTGTCTAGAAATATGCTATATTTTGACCCAGGTGATAGTTACACAGTGGCACATATTAGTCAATAGGCAGGTACGTACATTTGAGACTGATATGTTTTACTCTACAAATGAAGCTGTCATAAAGTACAGTTAAAGGAGAGAAGAAGGGGGGGGGAAGCTCCTTGAGGATAGCAAGCTGGTGGGTCCTGGTCACTGGTGTATCTCCAGTGACCACAATAGGTATTCAATATTTGCTGAATGAACATTGAAGCTCCTTGCCCCCATCCAGGGCAGAGGGGAAAAACTGTGGAAGTTGCCTCACCGCCATAGGGGTGCATGTTTCTGTTTAGCTAAAAGGTTTACAGTCTGAAAAGACGACATCAATTCTCATCCTGTTCTGTAGCAGCTATGTGACCACATACAAGCTGGCTCCCTCTCTGAGCCTCAGCTTCCTCCCTACAAAGCAGGGAGGCACTGCCGCACCCACCTCATTATGGACGCTGAGAAAGAATGGCCCCCAGTGAACCCACCATACATGGGAGCCAGCATAAACTAGGGGTGTTGTGAGGACTGAACAGGACAAGGCCTCTAAGGGGCTGAAACAAAGCAAGAACTCAGGATTAGCACTTCCTCCCAAAAGAGAGTCTGCTGAGGGAACAGACAGATGAAGCTTCCTGCCACCAGCTCTTAGGATCCCAACATTGCAGCCAGAGCAGTGTAGGAGAACTGGCCTAGACAGAGAGCTGCTGGGTGAGCTCAGGCAAAACCTTCCTCTCTCTGGACCTCACTGTCTCTAACCAGAGTTGGCGTAGACCAGGAACCAGCAAACTTTAAAGGCCTAGATCGTAAGTATTTAAGTCTTTGTGGGTCACAGAGTCTCTGTCACAACTATTCAACTCAGCCACTGCAGTCCAAAAGCACTCATACCATTCACGAACAAATGCATGAGACTGCTCCAACAGAACTTTATCAACAAGAACAGGTGGCAGGAAGACCCCCAGGTTAGAGGAACCTTCAAAGCCCCTTCCAGCTCTGCCCTTCTAATAATGACAAGACTCACTCTGTGCCAGGTGCTGAGCCAAGCACCCTGACCTCAATTCAGCCCCCAACAATCCCCCAGGCAGGTTCTACCATTATCATCCTCATTTCACAGAGGGAGAAACTGAGGCACAGAAAGTGCTGACACCCTGCCCAAAGTTACAATGCCTGTAAGTGGCAGAGGCAAGGTCATACGTAAATGAATGCGCCTCCAGCGTGTTCAGGTGTGGTGTGTTGGGGGTGGCCACACGGTGAGTCCTGGCCCCATCTGGGAACAGTGACCAAACCTGGGCACAGAGCCTGGCTCATAAGCCCGCCCACCGTGGGGAGCTGGCTTGTCACTCATCAGAGCAGTTCCAGCCTTTGTGTGGCTGCCCCTCAAGCACCTGCTGCCATGGCAACTGCCATTAGCACCCTGCGGTTTTATGAGTGGTCAGGATCAGGCTGCCTCCCCTGGCCTAGAGTTCTTGCCTCTTCCAAGCGGGTCTTACAGCCTGATTTGGAGGAAGATGGAGGAATTCTTCGTGGAGGAGAGAAGGGGAATCTCTCACAATAATGAGCCACCAGTGGGAAGCCCCACTGACCACCGGGCCATGGTGGGAACCTCTCTATAGCATTACCACAACCCCTCTGCTGGTAGGCAGATGCCCTTTGTTCTACAGTTACAAGTATTTTATGAAACTGGCACCTTATAGGGAAGAAAAATTCTTAAGTGTATTCATCGTGGCTCTTCCTAGCTCAAGAACCTTCCTCCCATCTCTCTCACCAGAGATATTTATGAAGGTCCTATGCTAAGACAGAGCAAAGAATGGGACCCAGGTTCAGCCTGCAGGGAGCTATGGCCTAATAATAACAAGGGAATAAGAGAGACCCAGGCCTACCATCGAGAAGCATGCGAGATGCATGAGGGAGAGGCTACAAAGAAAGGCCAGTCAGATGCTGGAGGGCAGGTGAAGGAGGGGAGGAGGAGAGAAGGACAGAGCAAGGGGAAGGAGGGGAGTTGGGGGGAAAGATAGACTCAGTAAGATCAAGACGCTGACAGTCAGGGTCCCTGTGAGAGGCACAGGCACAAGCAGAGCCTGGGCAGAGGTGGCCCATGGGGAATGGCTAGGGGCTCCCTCTATTCCAGCTGCTGCTTCACTCCCTTCCCTCATTGGCAGGAGGGACTAGTACCCCACTGTAAAGAGCAGGACAATGACAGATGTGCCATGGGCCTCAGAGCCAGTGTCAGAACTGGGATGTGAATCCAGTCTATCTGACTGCAGAGCTCACGCTCCTTTATCACCATCCCAGACCTCCGTTTTTCATCCTCAGAGGACACAGTCATGGGCTCCAGCTCTCCCCAGGGCTGTGCTGGTGCAGATGGAAGACCTGTGTCCCATGGGGCAATTGTCAGAGGGAAGGGAGGACACGGTTACCAGATAAGCTGCTTCTTTGTGCCTTATTTAACTCCCCAAAGATCCCAGTATTTCTGTTTCCTCCTGGGAAACCAGAGGCTCAGACATGTCTGTGACTTGTCTAAGGGTGACAGAGGGGCTAAGAATTGGGTTAGGATCTAACCTGATCTCACTGGCTCATGACCACATAGATATCCGTAAATTCAAGGGTATGATTTCTTGTCAATAGAAACGAGTTTTCAAATTTTTATTTATTTTTAAAGATTTTACTTATTTATTTGACAGACAGAGATCACAAGTAGGCAGAGAGGCAGGCAGAGAGAGAGAGGGAAGCAGGCTCCCTGCTGAGCAGAGAGCCCGATGCGGGGCTCGATCCCAGGACCCTGAGATCATGACCTGAGGTGAAGGCAGAGGCTTAACCCACTGAGCCACCCAGGCACCCCGAGTTTTCAAATTTTTAGACAAATTTTTAGACTATGAACAAAGGATGGCTTCCCCCTGACTCTCTTTGTTCTTCCTCTTTGCTCCCGGGGCCCTGAGATTCCGTCCACACTCTTCTCATAACTCAAATCTACATTACACACTGAAGGTTGAAGGTACAGAATGAGGCTTTTATCTCTTTGTTTCCAGGGTCCAGCACACCAGAGGTGCTCACTAAATATCTAAAACAGGTTCTTAGACACTTGGAGCCTGTTTACTGTTACTTTGCACACAATTCTAAAAAGTGTAAGGAGACTATTGGGGCAGCCATGACTGACAGTAATTAAAAAAAAAAAAGAAAGCTAAAATAGTGAAAAACAGAGAGAAAATTATACACAGCAGGTTGGAGAACTTAAAAGGCGAAACAACTTGAAGGCGTAGGACTGGGGCAAATTGCTGCTTGTAGCTCAGCCACAGAGGCTGATGTTACCAAGAGACAGGCCTGGACATTCCCTGGTACTCTAGAATGTGGCTGTAGAGTATCAGAAATGTTACACTGTACTCTGTCTTGTGCACAGTGGAGATGCTAGACTGGGGTCACAACCCTGGTTCCCTTCTGGTCCTCTGCCACCAACCTACTGGGAGACGCAGCCAAGGAAACTCCCCTTTTGGATCTCAGTTTTCTCAGGCGTTAGAGAAGGCAGTTGAACAGTTTTTTCTAGGATAAGAACTTCACAGTGGTAGGATGTGTCAGATGGGGACACAGGTTAATTCAGTTTCGGCAAAATTCCATTTAAAAATCACTCAAAGGGTTATGCTTGGGAGGAGGTAAGCCCTCAGCTCCCTGGAAAGCTCACCTCTGTAGAACACTCCTCATCCTCAGTATTCGGCTCTGTTCTAGACCCACCCCGCCCTTCCAGTGGTCTCTGAGTAAGGACCCTAGAAAGCGTCACAGAATTGGACAGTCCGGGGGCTGGGCTGGGGGCCAGGTACTTACCAGGAACAGGTGCCGAGGGCGCCTGCTTTTCCCCGTTACTTTCATCAGGGTCCCCTCCTTCAGAAACTCCTGTGGGGAGAGAAGCAGACTTGGGGAGTCAGGCTAATGCCTGCTGCCATCCTAAGGAAGGGTGGGGAAAAGGCCCTGAGTGGGAAACCCAAGTTACGATGCTTCCCAAAGTGCCACAGAATGGCTCCTGAGTGAATTCCCAGGGTTAGGAAGATGCCCGTGTTTGCCCCAACAGCACTGGGGACAGACAGGCAGCTCTGCTTCTTAGGAGCACCCCACCTTGACTTATCGCAAGCCCCAGACACTGTGCTGGCTTCCAAGTGATCCAGACAGGGACTCTTTCCCTGATTTGCTGCCATGAGGAGACCTTCAGAATGGAGCCTCTGAAGGTTTGCTAAAACAGCTGAGGACCTGTGAACAGTTGCTACAGGCTCCGTGATTCTGGAGGGTGTTACTTAAAAATAAATAAAATAGATGTTTAACAAATACTTACTAACCTGATGACCCAGGGCCAAAACACCAAATGTGATTTTACACAATCTCAGACCAGTGTTATGCCTGCTAATTCTGAGCAAATTATCCTGAGCACAACCTCTCATTTCTTTCTCTTGTCCTTCATGGACCATAGCAGGTAACCAACACACTTTTTATTATTTTTGAGCTGAGTTTTATGTTTTCCATTTGGAAGCTTAGAAGTGGGTAAATCTGTCTCTTGAAAAATGTTATTATTTTAAGATGCTTTGTTGGGGCTCTTGAGAGATGGTTTTCCTGATTTCCCAGCAATGCTGGGCTAAACTAAAAATACTCGGCATCTCTTCTTCTCAGAGGTGAAAAGAAACACAGGGGACACTGAACTCAAATTGCACTGTTTCTTTAAAGGTCCTGAAAGTGGAAAACCCTGGAGGAGAGGCAGCCCATGGGCCTTGTCAGCCCAGCAGAGCCCGGGCCCTGCCCTCCCTCCCTCCATGGGTAAACAGCACCTGCAGCCAGGCCTGTCTGGGACCAGCCCAGTTGAACAATGGGTCTTATCAGAGCCTCGCCCGCCGCCGGCTGGCCTACCAGGCCACCCTCTGTCCCTGCCCATGGTGGCGGTGGCACTCACCCTTCCTGGCTGGAGGAGATCCCCTTGGCCCCGAACACTGTGCTCAATGTGGACCAACTTCTGCAGGTTTTCCTATGGGTGGGAGGAGAGCAAGAGAGAGATGGTCAGGACCCCTTCAAGGGGTCTTATTCCCTCTGTTAGGAGTGGCATTGCTTCTACTTCAGAGGAGGAAAACGGAACCCAGAAGGGCCTTGCCCAAAATCTGACCTCCTGTCAGTGGCAGGTTCAGGACCTGGGTGTGGGTCTGCAGGATGCCCAGCACGTGGCCTGCCTATCCTCAGGCTAGCCCCTCTGAGCCTGGATCCGATGTTGCCATCTTCTGCAGGCCATGGGCAAAGTCACTTGCCCTTGCTGTGCTATCTGATACCGATATATATCTCCAGGCCATGGCTCCTACTCTACATCTGCATGCCCCATAAGGTCTGGAGCATCCAGACTCCAGACCAGACTGTCTCTCTGGGCTTACAGCCTAGGGTGGGGCCTCTAAGGGAGAGTAATCAAGAAAACATTCCACCAGGGGAAGAAACACATCTGGGCTCCTTGAAGAAAAATAAGTGTGTCTGGGAACTGTTGGCCATCACTGGGTTACCCACAATATGCAGGGACATGCCTCCCTTCCCTCTGTACAGCACCCCGTTATATTAGAAATAACAAGCATCTAACCCATGGGGTGGGTGTCCCCTGAGCCATAAGCAGGGTCAGGCTGCATGTCAATTAACAAGGTGAAAATTGTATGTGGGAAAATTGCCTTGAAGAGCCTTTTACCCTGTCCATAGTTTTGGGCACAAAATTCTGCACATTAGAAATGTGTAGCAGTTGTTCCATTTCCACTCATGATGTAGAATGCTGCAAGAGAACAGTGTCCCTAGCCTGATAATAAGAAAAGGCTAATCTACAGAGCCCTGGCTCTTCTTACATCTGCTAGTGAGCTGAAGTTCCAAGGCCACCAACGGACCTGAATCCCGAAGACTGACAAGCCCCTTCACAGCGACGTGAGACACATGCACTGTTGCCAACACATAGGAGGAAGAGGCGGCCAGCATAAAGGAGGATGAGAAGAAAGCAGCTAAAATGTTAATGGATTCTGAAAGGTCAGGTGTGCGCTGGTGGGACAGTTTAGAATAACAGAGAGCCCAGGACACCAGGCACATCTGTAGTCACTTGCGAGCTCTTTTCTAGCAGTTCCCGCCAGGTGCTCACGAGGAAGACTAGGGGCAGGGCAGGGGGCCTGAAAGAAGCCCCCTTGGTGGTGAAGGCATGCAGGCTGCCACTGGCATAAAATCCCGGACCCCTCTCTTGTATAAAACCCTCAGCCCCTGGGAGAGGCCAAGAAATCCACTTCCAGAGGACAGGCCAAGTGCCACTCACTGCTCCTGGGGAAAGGGCAGAAGTAAAAGCTGTCTTCCCTGAGGAGAAGGGAGGTACCCCCTTGGGCCCAGGATTGTGCACGAATACAAAGCAGAAACCCATCCAAGCCCTGCCACAGCCATAGCCGTGTTTGGCTACCATGCAGAGGAGGGGCAGCACGGCAGAGAAAGCCTGGCTAGCAGGCCCTGCCTAAGACCGAGGCTTGTCCCAGAGAGCAGAGACTTGGGAGCACAGTGCTGCATAACAGGAAACAGCAGTCTCCCTCTGAGAAAGGGCAAGAGCATGGAGAGAGGCCCCTTCTGTGGTGCAGGGGTTGCTAAAAGCTACAGGTAGAGAAGAAAAGTAAGAAAAGCTCTCTGGCATCTCAGGCCCCACAAGCAGTGCCAGGTAATAGCGGCCCCCTCTGGATAAGTGTGACGTCTGTGGGGCTCTGAAGGTGACAGAGCAATAACAGAACCCAGACCCAACTCCCACCCCTTACGTGAATGGCACGATCAAAACACAGGCACTCCCACTGCTGGGGTAGATACTCCCCCAGTCTCCACAATTCTTCCAACACATCATGTCGGCGTTTGATCAAACATTATGAGAAACATAAAAAGCAAGAACAAACCCCAACTCGTTTTCAAGAAATAAAGCATTCAACGAAACAAGAAGGAGAGGTGACACAAATGTTAGAACCATCAGACAGGGACTTAACAGTAATGGCAATTGTTCTAAGAAATAAAATCTGTTCAGAGAGTAGGATGGTGGTTGCCAGGGGCTGGGGGAGGGGCTCAGTGTTTAGTCGAGACAGTTTAAATTGGAGACGATGGGGAAGTTCTAAAGGCAGACGGTGGTGATGGTCACACAACAATGTCAATGTGCTTCATGCTGATGAATAGTGCACTTAGAAATGGCTAAGACGGTCCATTTTATGGGGTGCCTGGGTGGCTCAGTGGGTTAAAGCCTCTGCCTTCGGCTCAGTTCATGATCCCAGGGTCCTGGGATCAGATCGAGCCCGCATTGGGCTCTCTGCTCAGCAGGGAGCCTGCTTCCTCCTCTCTCTGCCTACTTGTGGTCTCTATCTGTCAAATAAATAAATAAAATCTTTAAAAAAAAGAAATGGCTAAGACGATCTATTTTATGTTATGTGTATTGTACTTCAATACAAAATTTTTTAAAGTCTATTTTAAAAAATGACAATGAAAATCAGAGAGCCCAGACATACACCTGTCCCCTCACTCTGTTCTAAAGGGAGACAGTTTACTTTCATGCTATGGGGAAGAGGACAGTCAATGGCTAATTTGATCTAAAGCCTCGAAAGCCTGACCTTGCAAGCAGATGTGGGATTTTCCTTCTGGGAATCTCGAGGCTTGGTCTGAGTGACTGCAGTTAGAAGCAAGGTGCCTCCACTCTCTGATGCAACCTGTGACCAGTTCCTGAAGGAGTCCCCAGTGCTCACAAACCTGGAGCCAACTCTAAACCTCCAGGCCTTCATTTCATGACATTCCTCAGGGCTGGGTGAAGAAAAGACAGACCCGATGTGGGAAAGAGAGAACAGTCCTTGTGTACATCTCTGTGTGTCAGTGAGAGAGGAGCAGGGCCATGTGCATAGACAGGTGGATATGTTTTCATGCAAGAATATGTGTGAGGTTGCAGGTCTGAACCTGTAAGTGACGTGTGCAGGCATGTCGGGCTGGTGGCTAAGAAAGGCTCCCGTTCAAACCCAGCTCCCATGCTGAGACCTGAGGGATCGTGGGTGAAGCAACCTGAGTCTCCAGGCCTGTTTCATTGCTTGTGACACTGGGCTGATAATAGTTCCCCTGAGGATTAGAGAACATAGGGCATGATCCCCTGCTCAACAGAGGCAGCCGTGGTCGCCAGAAGGATGCTACACAGGAATCTGCCACAGCCTTTCCTGAAAAGCTGGTGAGGATGACTTCTCCCCCTTCTAAGACTTTCCCATCCCGTCTTCCTTACTGCTCCCATTGCTTCCTTGTCCTCCATCAAAATATGAGGATCATGGCCGGGGAGGGGTCACCTGGGACACTGCTCTTAGAGTCACACTTCCCAAAGCCTCTCCCATCACCTAACAGTTTTCTGTTAACAGGCTGCTAAATGGATTTATAGTTTGGCTTGGCTGTCAGTACTCTATCCTAGTGAGCTTATTAGTGGCATTTCAGACCTGGTGTCAGGTGGGTATGTGGACCCCATTTTAGGGTGGTGGGATGTGGCTCGTCCTAGAAAACATATCTCCAATTTAGCTACCTTTGTGGGGAGTTACAGCAATGGTTTGATGTGAGCATTAAAACCCACGTGAATGCTTCTGCCTCCAGGAAACCTTCCCTGGTTCTTACAACCAATAAGTACTTCCCAGATTCTACTGAAGGCAATGTGGAGATGCAGAAGGCTTTATAAAATGGGGGAATGGCACCATCAGACATATTTTAACAGGATCACTATGAATGGAACGGCAGGGCTGGGAGGTGATGAGGCCTGAGGTGGGTAGTGGCCATGGGGAGGGAGAGGCAGAGCCCCAGCCTATCCTTTAGCCTCTCAAGCCACTGAGCTCTGCCCTGGCATTGGGCAGGACCCACCTGTCCACAGCCCAGGCAGAGTCCTAGCCTGATCCCAGGAAGTGTACAGTAGGGGCTGCTAATCCAGAGCAGGCCCAGTGTGGTATCCCCAGGCAGCTGGAGAGACAGGAGCCAGCCTGTGCCAGGCACAGAACCTAACCCCAGTCTCCAAGAAAGCTGGGGGAGGCCCCCTCCGGGGGCTGTGGCTACAGCTCCTCCAGTTCCTTCTGCAGGAGGGCTCCATCTGCAGGAGGGAAGACAAGGCCTTTCCTGGCCCAGCCTTCCTTTTTGGAAACAGAAGTATCCCTGGCTAAGCGAGATGCAGAGAAGCCAGCCCATCTGCTGCTACGTCGCAACGGGGCAAGGGACACCAAAGCATTCCCGTCTGTGGCTACCCTGAAGGAAATCTTAACTGTATGTACAGGATGCCAAAACAACGTGCACCAAGGAGCTCATGGACCCCAGAGCTGGCGGGCAGACGGCCAGATGATGATGACATGTCTGCTGTACCGATTTTCACATCCAGCTGCTTCCGCCTCCACACTCAGCACACCATCTCTTCAGACTCTGGTCCAACCTCACCTACCCTACTCCTGTCTTCCATCTATGCTGGGTTGCTCTCTGATCTCTGATGTGACCTATGCTTCTCACTCTCCATGCCTCTGCCCAGACTCGCCCCCTTTCCTGACACACCTTTCCTCTCTCTGCTTTTGAGGCATGTGTCCTCCCTGTGGGGGCATCTCCCACATCATCTCTTCTCACAGCCCTGACTGGGAGGGATGGCTCCCTTCTCTGAACCATGTAGCATTTTCTCTCTCCCTTATGATGCTTATCATGTCCATATGTTTACTCCTCCATACACTGTGATATCCTCTGTGCTGGGATTCATGTCTTAACTCTGTATCTCTAGTCCCCAACACAAGACTGATGTGGAGTAGGTGTCCCATAGATGTGACTCTCTTCCTCTTCTTCTGCCTATGGATGACTCACTAAAACGACGCTCTGTGTATTTGCCATAGCAGAGCTGAGCAAGTACTCGGCAGGCATAGCACCATCACTCCCACCTCTGCCCGTGGAACAAATCACTAACTGACCACCAAACTCCTTCCCCTGAGCTAGGACTCAGCCTCAGGATACTTCTCAACACAAAGCTCTAGTCTCATCTTGGTGGAGCAGAAAATATGGGACCAAGTAATCAACATACCACTCAAATAGAGTTGGGACGTGGGATAAAGTTGGCCATCCTTGGCAGAAAACTATTTACTAAATACCAGGTACACTCTGGCAGAACCAGGCGCGCACTTAGAGCTCACATATTCTTGTGGACAAGTGGTTTTCAAACTTTTGTGAGCAAAATATCTACCTGGGGTATTTGTTAAAAATGTATATCCCTGGACCTGCCCCCCAGATATTCAAAGGAGTGCCTAGGAATCTGTAACTTAAAAGGCACTCCAGGTGCTAAAGCAGATGATCTCAGACCACAATCAGGACATTACTCACCAGATCTGTACTAGTCTGTAGCCCCCTCTCACTACCGTAATGGTGAACCAGAGACCCAGACAGGAATACACAGTACCTGAGGTCACACAGCAAGTGTCAGGGCCAGAACCCGAGGGCCAAGAACTCTTTGCCAGGTCCCAGCGGATGGTTGCCTGTAGCACCCCCAGAAGTGGAGTATCACAAGGCAGACCTGGGCAGGCTAGAGGGAATCCTAGACCTGAATCCCAGAGAAGGAGCCCAGGAAACAGACTTACCCCCTGCTCCATGCTATCGTTGGCACGGTCTGTGACTTTGGAGATGAGAGTCAGTGCACCTGTGGAGGGAAGCAAAGAAGATAGCAGGCCTTCTGTAGAGGAGGGCCAGTCCAGGAGCCACCATCCTTGCCTCTCTTCTGTCCTCCCCTCTCTCCCACTCCCCACCCACTCCCCAAGATCACCGCAGTTGCAGGGGCTTGTCTGTGGATGGCACCATGTTTTCCCACAGCTGGATCAGGTTACAGGCCCAACCCTTGTTGTGCTACTACTGCCCAAGTGCCCTCGACAGTGATTTGACCACTTTATGCCTTAGTTCCCTTGGCTGTAAACTGGATATGTTAAAATAGGGACTGCCCTGGTAGTTCATATGCATGGACAGTCACATAGAACTGGGAGGAAATAGGGACACTACGGTGACCACCTCCTAGTACCAAATTCTGATTACTGCCTTCTTCTTTGCCTGGATGACAGCCCATCCCAGGGATGCCTGTGCCTGAGGTGAGGGGGAATCATCTCAGAAGCCCCAGAGGTTTCCTGCCCACTGCCTATCCAGCTGCCAGGGAGGGGGCTATATCCTGTACCAGAGCTGGGAGAACAGGGACCTAAAGAGGAACATGTCCTCATCCTCCAGGTTCATGCTGCACTTACCCTGCGTGTTATCGTACTCAGCAGAGTCCGGACAAAGGTTGTTTAAATAGTCTGCAAGGAAAAATAAATAAATAAATAGTCTTCAAGGAGAACAAGAGCCAGGGTCAGTTTGCCCCTAGGAGGCCAGTCCCTCCTGTCCACAGCAGGAGCCCCCCTTCCAGACTTGGAGGAAAAGTGCCAGAAGAATGGGGTATCCACCCTCTCACCTCGTTAGCCCGCCACACCACCTCACTAGAACAAAACAGCCTCCTGGACCATCAGCAGCATCACTGCCAGCACTGCTAGTCATTCACTCATTCAACAAGTCTCCACTCAATGACTGCTGTGTGCCGGGCACTGTGCTATGCCTTCGGCATATGGACACGGACAAGGTGAATCCCTGCCTCTTGAGAAGCACACTGTCTACTGGGGGAACAGATGTGACCATCAACACAGTGGAGTGTGATGTATTAAACCTTTAACACATTTATACCCACAAGCTCTACATGGGCTGGCCTCTCTCCAGTGACCTCTCCATGTCACTCACTCATTCTGGCAATGCTGGCGCACTTACTATTGCTTGAACATGCCAAGCCTGTTAATACCCCCCGGGCCCTTGCACTCACTACTCCCTCTACTGGTACTCTCTTTCTCCAGATCTTCATAGGGTTTGTGTTCTCACTTGGCTGAGATCTCTGTGGAGTGTTACCTCCTCAGAGAGGTCCTTCCTGCCCTATTCAGAGCCCTATTACCCCCATGCCCTCAGCCTGCTTTATTTTCTTTAGAGCTCTTATCACTGACATATCTTTATTTCCTCGTTAGTTTGTTAAAGTATAAACTCCACAGTGTCACAGAGTTTTGGCTGTTTAATTTACTTCTGTATCTCTAGCATCTAGCACAGAACCTTGTACACAGTAGACGCTCAATAAACATTCGCTGAATTAGATGAACAAATTCCATGTCTGTTGGCCCTAATATACTTTCCTTATGGCCTTGGTCACTACCTGGAATTACACGCATATCCCTATGTGTGGGTGTCCATCTCCCTTACTGGGACAGCAGTTCCCCAGGCGTGGTGTCTTTGTCCATTTGGGAGTCAGCTGGATAAATGAGTCTGGAGGTCAGGAGAGAGGTGTGGTATTTCTGGCAGGTGGAGGGAGGGAGGGGATGACTCCCTGTGGAGAGTTTGTAATACAGGAAGGGAGGAAAGAGGACCTAGCACTGAGCCCCAAGAAACACTGACATTAATGAAAGAGTGGACGTAGGGAGGTTGTCAACACAGATGGAGAAGGGTAGTAGAGAGGTCTCAGGGAGACAGGGGGAAAGAGTCAGTATATCACAGAAGCCTCAGAATGAGAGGGCTGAAAAGCAGAAAGTGGTCAGTGGTTAAACCACAGAGGTGGCCACAGAAGGTTCAAAGTGGAAAATGTCCACTGATTTGGCCATAAGAAGAACTTGGTGATAAGAACAGCTTTAGGGAAATAAGACACCCACTGAGGAAATGGAGAATGGGGGAAGGGACGAGTTTCTGTGTTTTAGGATGGGGGAGGCTGAAGTAAGACACAGAAGGTGGCCACTGAAGTAAGGTTTCCATGTTGGCAGCAGGGGGTCCAAAGCTCAGCTGGAGGGAAGGTGGGGGCAGAGTCTAGCATGTCTGGAGAAGCAGGTTCCAGGAACTGAAAGTAGTCCTCCCCCTACCCATTCCCACCACGGTAGGAGGGGAGGTTGTCATCACACAGTTGGCCAACATCACCAGCACCCCTCCTCAGGTGCCTCCCCCCAACATCCCTCAGTGCACCCTGACCTCCTGTGGGGCCCACCTGTGAGGAGCACTTGGTACTGGAAGAGGCGCTGAACCACCCGCAGCAGCTGGTGCTTCACATTCTGGCCACCTCCTTGCTGACTCTGCTGCTCCCAAGAGACAAGAAGGACAAAACTCCATCAAAGACCTCTGTCTCAAGGCACCAGGCTCACGGCATCTTTCATACACTGTTCCATCCACACATTTTCCTTGTCACACTGAGCTTCTCCCCAATCTATAAAACTAGGATCCCCTCCTCCAGGAAGTCCTCCCAGATTAGCACCACCCTGCTGTGACAGTTTCTTCCTTCAGGCTCACAGTCAGTGCTACATTCAGTAACATGGATCTACTAGTCCCTACTTTGCATCTAATGTTAGTAAAAGGGAAAAAGCCCCCGTTTTTCTGTCTAGTAACTAGATACCCAGTTTGTTGGTCCATTGTTAGTCACTCCAATGGCTGGGGCCCTAGCTTGCTTTATGCTTTTCTACTGGGACAGGAGAATGGTCACTAAAACCCTCACCATGGTGGGGTCTCATAGAGTTGTCATCAATCATCCATGAGGGAATGTTCTTGGTTCTCGGTCTTCCCTCCTAGTGGGTCACCCTCTCCTCCCCCAGCCAGGTCTTCCCCCTCTGGCCTCAGACCTACCAAGAAGCCCTACTGATTTACAATAAGCCCTTCCATGCCCACCCCACCCCGTATCCTTACGGCAGGTTCTTAGAGGACCAAGCGACCCACCTCGAACTCCCGGACAGCAGCTGCCAGCCGGGGAAAATGCAGGCAGTTCTCACTGAGCAGACTCAGATACCTGTCGAACTGCAGGATGTGAGTGGCATGGTGGTCAAAATCCTGCTCCCGGGCCAGGAAGACGTCAGCCACCTTCTGCTGGCCCTCCCTGCAGCCGGGGAGGGGGACGGGACAGCGAGAACTCAGCTTTTTGACCAGTACAGTGCTCACTGGTGAGCGCTGGAGTCACATTACTGGGTGGCAACCCCAGCTTGAACCCCTTGTGCTTGTTCTACTTTAGGCAAGTGACTGAACACCTGTGTCTTGGCTTCTGCATCGGTCAAATGGAGACACCATTTCACATGCTGGGTTTTAAGAGCCCCCCGCCCAGTGCAATGGAAGGAAGTAGGGGCAGGAGTCCATGGACAGCTCACCAGTGCAACAGCCTCTCCCCCAGCTCCTCCAGGACCCCCTGATGAAGGTCTCGGATGGCTGGGATTTCACTCAGGCCGCGCCTCAGCTCCTCCCTGGCCAACGTGTCCTTGCCCTCCTGGTCTATTTCATCCAAGGCCCTCATGACAGCTCCGTGGAAATCCTGAAACACCAAAGGCCTGTTACCACAGCTCACAGGACTGAGCACAAGTCCTCCCTGGGAGCTCCCCCTACGGCTTTGAAGCCCTGACCTACACAGATAGTATAGGACTTTTGGCCAGCATTTCAGACCCCAGCATTCTCACCTGTAAAACAGGGGTGATAACACACACCCGGTGATCACAGATAACTCGTGCCCCAAAAGCACCCAATACAACTCCTGTTACAGTGGAGGGTGTTAAGCATGTTCATTCCTGAACTTGGGTCATGCTCTTTGGATAATCCCCCCTTTGAAGTAATATAAAGTACTCTACCATTATCCATGTTTGAAAAGGTTCATGCACTGTGTTGCTTTAAAACAAAGGCTAGGGGTGCCTGGGTGGCTCAGTGGGCTGAGAGCCTCTGCCTTCGGCTCAGGTCATGATCCCAGGGTCCTGGGATCGAGCCCCGCATTGAATTGGACTCTCTGCTCAGTGGGGAGCCTGCTTCCCTTCTTCTCTCTCTGCCTATCTCTCTGTCTACCTGTGATCTCTGTCTGTCAAATAAATAAATAAAAATCTTTAAAAATAAACAAATAAATAAATAAATAAATAAAAATAAAACAGAGGCTAAAGAAATCACAGGCAACCCCTCCATGGTGTGTTAAGCAGTCACTGAAAATGATACAGATGGTGACTATGTACAGATATTCATGTCCTAGAGCCAGGAATCAAGAAGGGACACAAAGTTGTCTTTCTACCTTAACACAGTCCTATAAAACAGAAACAAAGGAAAAAGATAAAAGGAAATGAATCAAAATGTAAGTAGTAGTTATATCAGGGCTCTAAGATTTGGAATGATTTTTTTCTTCCCTGTTTTCTAAAATTTCTGTATTTTGATTAATTACTTAAAAGTTCAACTAAATTGAATAAAGTGATAACAAATGCAAAACATTTTTCTCACAAGAAAAAATTTTTATCCTCAAATACACCTGCTCTTGCATGAACCAGAGCTCTGTAGTTTTAAATATATGGAATATACTGAAACCACCTCAAATTGTGGAGCAGTGCACATCAGGAAAAACTTTAGCATCAGAGGTCATGTGGTCCAGTCCAAATAAAGGTCAAATTACCTTTATAATATTTAGGAAAGATGACCACACTGCCTTGTTTGATTGCCTCCCTGATGGAGAACTTACTGCTGAGCAAGACAGTTAATTCCACTGCTGAATGGTTTTCATTGCTAGAATGGTCTCTTTACATTGAGATCTGAAAGGGGAAAATGCCAGAGAGGATGAGCAGCCCCTCCTCCAGGAAGTCCTTCTGATGTTCTCTCACAGTAAAGGAATGCAGGAGAAGGGGAGGGCTAGGAAAAAAAGGCAGGGAGGTAGGTCAGGGTCAGAGAGAGGGACAAGGGGAGAGAGAAAGAAAAATGAGAAAGCAGAGAGAAAGAGAGAGAAAGAACGATGGAAGGGAGAGAGGGAGGGGAGGAGGGGAGGAGGGACTGACGGAGAGAGCAGGACACAGAATGGGAGAGGCAGCACATTCTCCTGCGCCCTCCCCTCCTCCAGTATCTTTAATGAAGCTGCCGTCAGACAAAGGACACCAGATGTGGGGGTTACAAAGGTCTCTACTTCCTGAACACCTCATCCTGTCTGAAGCTGACCTCCTGCTGCTGCAACCTGCTCTGCGGGGAATTGGGGGGAAGGATTAGGAGAGGGCGGCTCACCCTGGCCTGTGGTCCCAAGGAGGGAGGATGAGCTGGCTCTTCCTGAAGCCGGCCCTCATCGGCCCCAGTCAAGTGCAATTTGGAGGTCTCAGGACACCTCTAGTCCCAGCACTGAAGTCAGAAACTTGGGGCTGAGTCTTGAACTAATGAAGAGACTCTCTGGCTGAAGGCATGTGTGTCCTTAAGTGGATGCCATATGCTAGAGCTATAATTAGAAACCAAATCCCACTGCACCTAAGCTATCAGAGCCTTTCCTGAAAGCATGTTTCAGAGGGTGGAGAAAGTGTCACCTACAAGTGAGAGGCAAGTAGGGGGAGATGGTGTTTAGTTCTTATTTCTGCCCACAGCTGGCTCTGGGACACTGGGGTTGTTCTGAACCTGGAGTGGGGGTTTCTCTGCTGACACAGGGCAGGAGGACCCTCCTACACTTCCCTATGAGTCTCCATGGTTAGGACCCAGCCTCCAGCCCTGCAGGGTCTTCTCAGCCTTGGCATCCCAGAGAAAGAAAGAAAACATCCTGATGTAGACAGTAATCCCTCTTGATTGGGCAGCTGGTTGACAGAGGACTTTCAACACATTGTTACTGGCTCTGCGCCAGGTTCAAGCTCAGATACACCAGAAGAGCAGTTGATGACTGTGGATAAGCTGTCACCTATATGAGCCTCCGTTTCCTCACCTGTAAAATGGGGATAACAGTACCACTAAGTACAGCACGAGGCTGCTGAGAGGCTCATCCTGACGTTTAAAACTGCTTTGTAAACTGTGAAGTGCTGTCCCCATGGCAGCTGTGATTATATTGTAGTTAGGACATCTTCAGAGAAGGGTCACATCTGTTCTGTTTCCTCCTGTGTTTCTAAAGTCCAACAGAGCATGTGACACAGTTTTATAGTACTCACTGACTACTGACCGACTGAAAGACCTTTAATTAACGGAAAAGGAGAGTGAGCCACAGGGAAGCCAAGATCATAATTCGGTCACTCTGCCGCCCAGACCAGCACATAAAGGGAAAGAGGGTGAAGGCGAAGGAGAGAAGGAAGGACCATCAAAGACAAGACTGATGGCTGCATGTGCATTGGACCCCAGGGAACTGAAATATTAACTGCTCTGCAAGCTAGTTTCTCATCTGTAATTAATTCTCACTAAATTGACTCAGTCCCAACGGGCAGTATGGCCATCATCAACATGACTCATTTCAAAAACCAGAGCATAATTGGACTCGCCACAAACATCCGTTCTTAAAACTCATGCATCGGCTGCCAGTGCCAAGTGCCAGCCACACCATCCATCACTCCCTGAAAGGTTTCTTCTGTCTCAATAGTTCTGGCCATTAGTGCACCCAGGGTCTCTCAGACGGAAGAAGAAAGGAGATAGGAGATACCCGGCTTTTATCACCTTATTCATTCAACATATATTCTGACTGCCTGTTCTGC
Source organism: Mellivora capensis (assembly GCA_004024625.1). Lineage (NCBI taxonomy): Eukaryota > Metazoa > Chordata > Mammalia > Carnivora > Mustelidae > Mellivora > Mellivora capensis. Next base: position 41,309 of record PISX010001815.1, on the reverse strand, counting down.
ATGAAGCCCTGAGGAAAGAGTGAAAGCAGGAAATGCTATTCTGCCCTCAAAGAGTTTGCAATCTAGAGAAAAAGAGGAGTAAAACCACAATTTCTACTCAGAGGTGTAAGTGCTGTGATGGAGAAAAGCATAGAAGCCACAGCTGGCCACAAGGCAGACCTGGCTTACCTCTCAGAAAGCATGCCAGAAAGGCAACACCTCCACTGAGATAAGAGGGGAGTGTTTTAGGCAGAGGGACAGCATGTGCAAAGGCCCTGAGGTGGAGAAGGAAGTAACTTGAGTATGTCTTGGGTACAGTATGTGTGTGTACCTTGCAGGAAATGTACAGGATTAGAATATGATGGCACTGGAAGATCAGACAGAGAACTCATCCCACAGGGCCCTGCAGGCTTTTACAGGCACTTGGGTTTCATTCTGGGGTGACTGGGAACTACTGGATCAAATTTTTATCTTAGAAAATTTACTTTGTTGGGAGAACAAACTGGAGGTGGCCAGAATGAGGGCAAGACAAGTGAGAAGGCTGTCCTAGTCATCCAGGAGAGAGACCTAGACCCAATGGTGGCCATGGGGATGGAGAGAGGGGATGGATGAGAGATACTAAGGAAGAACTGAATGGCCCAATGCCTGCAGGATCCAGTCCAAACCCCCTCTGGACTCAAGGATTTCCTCATCTAGTCTACCTTCTCACCATGTTCACTTCCCAGATCCCTGTGGAGCTCCTGTTCCAGCCTTAGAGATTCTAGGCTCCAAGCCAATACCTAGAGAACACAAATGAGTCCTTGTCTACCTGGACAGTTGCGTATGTGTGACCTTGGGCAAGTCACTTCATCTCTATGGACCTCAATTTTCTCCTTTGCTAAATGGGGATACAAATACCTTCTTCACAGAGTTTGTGCACATTGCCTTCTGTTATGTTTTAGGATGATTCATTTTTATGCTTTCCTTCTCCCCTAGATTGAGGTGTTATAACCCCAGCACCCAGGCCAGGGAAAGTGAGCAACGCAACAGCCAACATATACTGAACATTGCTCACCATCTGAGCTCAACACTGTACAGTCACTTTCCCATCTAGTCCTCAGAACAACCTTTCACTTTGGCAGTATTATTTCCATTTTGCCAATAAAATAATCAGGTCCAGAGGGGTTAAATATATTGCCCAAAGCCACTAAGATGGCAAGATTCAACCAAAGTCAACCTGATTTCAAAGTCTCGGCTCTTTCCCTTGTTCCACGCCAATTCCAGATTTACAGATGGGCCCAGACAGGGAAGTGACTTGCTCAGGTCAAGGAGGTGGAGAACCCAGTTCTCCAGAGTGATGGCCAGGGCTCCTATCCAACCGCAGAGACCATAGGACAGCCCAGTGGAGAGGCCTGAGTGTGAGGACTGACTCTCCGCCTCTGGAGCCCAGACAAGTTTCCTGGAGTTCACAGGTTCTCAGAACCCTGTCCTGGGCTTGTGGGTGGGGTGGTGGAAGTAGGGACCTCCTATGCAGGGCTTAGTCCCTTGGCCCCCTTTTCTCTTTTCCAAACCTACTACTGAGTTTTCTGGGTAGCACAGCATCTCCATTCTCTGGACTAAACAATTGGTGGGTAGTCAGAATGTCAAACCACTGACATTGCTGCTAAAAGTCAATTGCACTCACTGGGATCCCATCTGGCCAAACACACACCAAACTCAACCAAGACCCACATGTATCACAAACATGCACTGGCAGGCCATGAGCTATCCAGCAGACATGGCTTCACCTGGCCTGGTCAGTCACTGGAAGGTACTTTGGAATGCTGAAAACAATTCTGGGTGGGGGCACACAAAGACTTTTTTTTTTTTCTCCTTAAGAGAGGGAGGAAGAGGAAGGGAGAGCAGAGGGGGAGGGAGAGAAAATCTTAAGCAGGCTCCACGCCCAGCTCAGAGTCCAATGTGGGGCTCGATCTCATGACCACAAGATCATGACCTGAGTTGAAATCAAGAGTTAGAAGCTTAAACAACTGAGCTGCCTAGGGGACCCTAGACTTCTTAAACTGTATATAAAAAGTATAAGCCATACAGAAGAAGAAATAAATTGGACTTCATGTTAACAGATTGAATATGGAAAAAGGGAATTTGGTTGTTCTATGTACTACTGCTATTCTTGTCACTTTTCTGTAAAATTGAATTTATTTTTTTTAAAGATTTTATTCATTTACTTGACAGAGATCACAAGTAGGCAGAGAGGCAGGCAGAGAGAGAAGGGAAGCAGGCTCCCCACTGAGCAGAGAGCCCAATGCAGGACTCGATCCCAGGACCCTGGGATCATGACCTGAACCACCCAGGTGCCCCAAAATTGAATTTATTTTTAAATAGAAGTTCAGGGGCACCTGGGTGCACAGTTGAGGGACTGACTTTCAAATCATGATCTCAGGGTGGTGAGATTGAGCCCTGTGCCGGGCTCCGTGCTCCACACTCAGTGTGGGGTCTGCTTGAAATTCTCTCTTCTTCTCCCTCTGCCCTTCCTACCTGTGCTCACTCTCTCACTAAAATAAATAAATCTTTAAAATATATAGATAGATAGATAGACAGAAGTTTAAAATCATTGAAAAAGTAAGATGAAAAATAATAAAATGCTTAGGAATAAATTTAACAAAAGCATACAACCTATACTCTGGAAACAACAAAACATCACTGAAAGAAATTAAAGAATGGGCATCACTGAACATCACTGAAAGAAATTAAAGACATTAAAGAATGGGTGGCCCAGTCAGTTAAGCACCTGACTCTTGATTTTGGCTCAGGTCATGATCTCAGGCTTGTGAGATCCAGTCCCACATAGGGCTTCGCACTGCGCCTATTGAAGATTCTCTCTCCCTCTGCCCCTACCCCCTCTCTAAAAAAAAGAATTAAAGAAGACCTATATAGGGACACCTGGGTGGCTCAGTGGGTTAAAGCCTCTGCCTTCGGCTCAGGTCATGATCCCAGGGTCCTGGGATCGAGCCCCACGTTGGGCTCTCTGCTCAGCAGGGAGCCTGCTTCCTCCTCTCTCTCTGCCTGCCTCTCTGCCTACTTGTGATCTCCATCTGTCAAAAAAAAAAAAAAAAAAAAGAAAAGAAAAGAAAAAACAAAAACAAACCAAAAAAAACCTAAAAAGAAAAAGAAGACCTATATAAATGGAAAGATGTCTCATATTCACAACTTAATACTGTTAACAGGGCAATATTCCCCAAGGTGATATACAGATTCATCTCAACCCCCATCAAAATCTCAGTTGCCTTTTTTTTTTTTTTTAGGATAAACTGACAAGCTGATTCTAAAATTCACATGGAGATACAAGGGACCCAGAACAGCCAAAACTATTTTGAAAAAGAGGAACAAAGTTGGAAGACTCACATTTCCTTATTTTAAAACTTACTAGAGGGCTACAGGAATCAAGGTTGTATGGTATCAGGGTGCCTGGGTATCTGTTGATTAACTGTCTGGGTCTTGGTTTCAGCTCAGGTCAGGATCTCATGGGTCATGAGACTGAGCCACATGTTGGGCTCCCTGCTCAGTGGGGAGTCTGCTTGAAGATTCTCTCCCTCTGGACCTCCCCCTGCTCTTTCTCTCTCTCTAGCTCAAATAAATAAATAAATAAATAAATCTTTAAAAAAAAAAAGAGAGACTACGTGCTATTGGCATAGGACAGAGATAAAGATCAATGGAATTGAATTAAGAACCCAGAAATAAATCCAGAAATGTTTATGGTGATTTTTAACAAGGGTGCCAAGCAAATTCAGTGGGAAAAAAGCCTTTTCAACAAATGATGCTGAGATATTTGGATATCCATATTCAAAAGGATGAATCTGGACTCCTTCTTTATACCATCTATAAAAATTAACCCAGAGTCAAACACTTACATGTAAGAGCTAAAACTATAAAACTCTTTAAAGAAAATATGGGAGTATATCTTTGTGATTTGGGACTAGAAAAGCTTTCTTAGATATGACACCAAAATCATAAGCGACAAAAGAAAACAAATTAGATTACACCAAAATTAAAAACTTCTATGCTTCAAAGGACACTCCTGAGAGAGTGAAAAGACAACCCACAGAATGAGAGGAAATATTTGCAAATCACAGATCTGATAAGGGACTTGTATGCAGAATTACAATGGAAAGATAACCCATTAAAAAATGGGCAATGGGTTTGAAGGCATTTCCCCAAAGAAAATATACAGATGACCAAGAAGCACATGAAAAGATGTCTGACATCATTAGTCATTAGGGAAATGCAAAATCAAACCACAATGAGATCCCACTTTGTAGCTACCAGGATGGCTATAACAAAAAAGACAGATAAAAACAAGTCCTGCAAGGAGGTGGGAGAAATTGGAATGCTCACACACTACTAGTGGGAATCTAAAATGGTGCAGCCACTTTGGAAAACAGCTGGCGGATCCTCAAAAGGTTAAAAAGTTACCGTATGACCCAGCAATTGCACTTAGAGGTGTATTCCCAAGAGAATGGAAAACATATGTTCATTACAAGAATTTATCCATGAATGTTCACAGAAGCATTTTCAGAATAGTCAAAAAGTGGGAAGCACTCAAATGTCCATCAGCTGATGAATGGATAGACAGAATGTGGTCTATCCACACAACGGAATGTTAGCCATGGAAAGGGATGAAGTACTGAGACATACGACAATGTGGACAACCTTGAATACATTATACTAGTGAAAGACACCGATAACAAAAGGGTACAGTTTATGCAAAACGTCAAGGACAGGAAAATCTACAGAGACAGAACTAGACAGCTGGGTGCCTAGGGCTGAGATGGGCTGGTGAGGAACAACTGCACTTCCTTTCTGGGGTGATGAGAATGTGCCAAAATTGACTGTCGTGATGACTACACAGCTCTGAACACGCTAAAAACCATTGCATTTTACACTTTAAATGGTTGAATTGTATGGAACGAGATTTACATCTCAACTAAGCTATTGAAAAATGGAAATAGGGAAGCCACAGATTGGGAGAATATCGACAGTGCGCATATCTGAAAATAGACTTGTGTCCAGAATATTCAAGGAATTCCCTACAGATCTGTAAGAAACAGACAACCCAATTAAAAAATAAGCAAAAGACTTCAAATGTGGATTTCCAAATGGCTAATAAACAGAAAAGATACTCAATTTTATCGACCATCGGGGAAATGCAAGCTAAACCCACACTGAGAAACCACCACGAGCGGCCACGAGTAAGAAGACTGACACCACCAGTGTACTCGCAGTATGAAGAACATTACTCCCAGATGTTGGGGGTGGAAGGATCGCTTCAACCACTTTGAAAACCTATTTGGCAGTTCCTAATAAAAGCTGGATCTGTGCTTACTCTATGACTAGTAATTCCATTCTAGGTAGATTCTGAGGAGAAATGATTGCTCATGTTCCCTCAAATTATGTGTGAGAACATTCACAGCAGCTTTATAATAGCCCGAGCTGTAAATGAGCTAAATGATCATTAACAAGGGGACGGATACACCAACGGTGGTATATCCACACAGAAGAATACTTGGATAAATCTCACGTATTGCGGTGCGCTAAGGAAGCCAGACACAAAATAATACGTAATTCACGATTCCATTTGTATGAGGTCCAACAACAGGCTAAACCAATCAAATGTGGTGGAAAGCAAAATAGTGGTAACCTCTGGTGGGTGACATGGACTGGAGAGGGGCACAGAGGCATCTTCTGGGATGATGAAAATATTCTGAGTGGCAGTTACAAGTGCATGCACATGCAACACACACACACACACACACACACACAGTTTAAGCCCTGCCCTTAAGATTTGTGCATGTAAATTCATGTAAGTTACAAAAAATTTTTTAAAAAAGAAAGCTGCTCTCTGAGGTCCCTGGGTGAGGGAAGACAAGAGCTGCTTTCCCCCACTGCCTCGTGTCTCTTCCAAGCCCTTCATTTAAAGTTAAACTCTTGGGCCTGGAGTTCATGGTCCAACCTACCTCCACACCTGCTCACTCTTGCATACCAGGACTTCTCCAAGATGAGCATACTTCAAAATCATCTGTGGGACCTATTCAAACCCCCATTGCTGGGCCTGCCTCCAGAGCTTCCATTTGGGAGGCTGGGGATGGGGCTGGATAATTTTCATTTCTCCATGGTCCCAGGTAATGCTGCTGCTGCTGGTCATGGGATCACACTTTGAGCACCACTGCTTTTACAGGAATCCTCTTTTCCAGCCTCTGTGTCTTTGTTCTGTGCTTCTGGCATCTAATCCATATCTTGTTCATCTTTTAAAGTTGCTTCAAATGCCACCTCCATCATGAAGCTCTCCTGGGCTACTTCAGCAGTCAGTCTACAGCCTCCAGAACTCTGGGGTCACATCCTGAAGGGAACCACCCTGATCTCAGAAAGTCTCTGAAGTCTCATATTTTAGCTTATGAATTAAGGCATGTTTTACATTATTCTCTAAAATATATCCATGTGTGACTTAATTTACTTAAAAATATATATCTAAAGCAAAGCAGAAGCTCTTAGGAAATGTGTCCTGTTGGACACCTACTACATTCCTCAGGCAGGGTTATGGGTATCCCAGCCTGAAAAGCAATGGCTTTGCAAAATTTTGCATTGTCAGGCTATGTACTTACTCTGTATGTTTGTTATCTTCTTTTTTTTTTTTTAAAGATTTTATTTATTTATTTTACAGACAGAGATTACAAGTAGGCAAGAGAGGCAGGCAGGGAGAGAGAGGGGAAGAAGCAGGCTCTCCATGGAGCAGAGAGCCCGATGTGGGGCTCGATCCCAGGACCCTGGGATCATGACCTGAGCCGAAAGCAGAGGCTTTAACCCACTGAGCCACCCAGGCGCCCCTGTTTGTTATCTTCTCTCCAATTATGCAGAGAGCAGACTGTGTCTCATTCACTTAAGTTTCACCCTTAGATTGACCGAGCTTTGTTCATAACTGTGCTGAATGAATGTTTTTAAACCATCTATTTTAAAGCTTCTGGCTATCTGCACAACCAGGGTTGGGGACCAGTGTTCTAGAGGATGCTTGTCTTGAAGGGGCAGGGAATCACAAAGAACTCATGCTGAAGGGACCTTATAGGATCATCTGTTTGTGGGCCTCAAATGTTACTGCCCATCAGCATCACTGGGAGGGTTCATTAAAACACAGATGGCCAGGCCCTACCCCCAGAGTTTCTGATCTCACAGCTGTGGGGTGGGGCTCAAGAATATGCATTTCTTATACGTTCCCTGGTAATGCTGGTGCCACTGGTTCGGGGACCACATTGGGAAAACCACTTTCTTAGTCGACTATTTCTCACACTGTGCTCCATGGAGCCCCAGGAGGGAGGCAGGCAGAGGTACCTTAAGGGAGGTAGAGGCAGGGCCCAAACTCTGGCCTCCACCCACCTTTGAACCAAAGCATCTCTCCTTTTAGCTAGTCTTCATATCGAGGTTCCAGGTAAAATTTCATTTGAAGACAAGCTTCCATGGCTAAAAATGTCTGAGTCCCACCTGCCATCTCAGGGTGAAGGATTAAAAGGAAGACAGACTTTCCAGGGTTACACAGCAATTCCTTTTCTTGAACTGAATTTCTTGAACCCCACACACCTGGGGTAGGAACCCCTTTCCTGAGAACTCCCCAATAGCTACTATACTCATACTTCCCAGTACGGAGAGCTCACCCCCTCCCTGGCAGTTCAAATGGAAAGAAAGCACATCTTCTCACACTGAACCGAAATCCGTCTCTCTCTGGGTCCACAAAGATCAATGAGTTCATTGATTGTGCCCTGGGAGAGCCTGCAAGAACTCAGAAACAGGGCCCTCCCCACTCAATTAAAATTTACTTCTTAATGTTGTCTGTGGACATGGGTGCAAAAATAAAAGTAAGAGACAGACACACAATCTTCCTAGATCCACACAACTTCCCCAGCTTGAAGCCACCTAGGAGTTTGGCCTGGGTTAACCTCTTGGTTCCCCAGCATCACCCTCTCCCATCCAACCCACCAGACCAACCTTCCCCCAACTCCTTCACTGCATCTGCACTGCTCAAGTCCTCAGGGCTCCCAAATTCTTCTACCTCCCTTTTGAAAGGCCCTGGGGCATGATATTCAGGCTTTCCCTGAAGACCAGCTCTCCAGTCATACTTCCTGTAAACCCCACACCCCCAAACCCTCCACTCTGTCCACTTGTTCCTGCTGCTCCTATCCCCCGGAAGGCCTGTTCCTACTTTCTGTCCATCAATGCCATCCTCAACATCCTCTCTTCCAGGAAGCCTTCCCCTGACTTCACTCCTCCTGCTCACACTGATTACCCCCTCCTAATGCTCCCTACACCTAAATAGACTGTTCTACTTCTGTTTGTTTCCTCCTCTTCTCAGGGCTCTGGAGTCATATGGCCCTGGCCCTACTTCTTACTGGCTGTGTGACCTTGGGCAAGTCACTCATTTTCTCTGAGACTCAGTTTTGGACTCATTTAACCATCTGAGAACTATTTACTGAGTACAGAGTGTGTGTAGTTAAGTGACACAACGTATGTGAACTGTCAACCACACAACAGAAGGTCAACAGATGCCCATGCTGCCCTCCTCTATGACACCAGTGTCCAGGTACACTGGACACTGGCTGTGCTGAGAAGCCAGAGCAGTCCTGGAGAGGAAAGAGGGGACAGCAATCGGAGGCAAAGTGATAGGACCCGATTCAGATAAACTCATAAATTTGACATTGAGTCTCTCTAGATCCTGCACTTGCCCCAGTACTGTCAGCGCCAAGGCCACGGCTGAATTAAACATGCATGTAGAGCAAGGGAGGGCTGTCCTGTTCCTCCAAGCAGTCTGAGAAATCTGGCTCTGTCCTGGGCACTCCTGATGCCCTTTCAGGTGGCTACCGCCACAGAGCAAGGTGGATGCGGGAGGGGCTATCAGGGGACAGATTCAGGGAGGATCTGAGAAGCTTCTCATCTGCCTTTCTGCACTGTGTTCTCCTAATACTCCTCCCTTAGTCCATCTGACCCTTTCACAAAAACCTGCCAGGCAGGTTACCTGGGTAGCTGGTTTGTTAAGCATCTGACTTCAGCACAGGTCATGATCTCAGCATCCTGGGATGGAGCCGCAGGGCCTGGGACTGAGCCCTGCCTTGCTGTCATCATCATCCTTGCTCTTGTCCTTGGTCTCCCCGCTCAGTGGGGAGCCTGCTTGTTCCTTTTCCTCTGCCCCTCCCCCCATTCTTGCATGCTCTCTTTCTCTCTCAAATAAATTAAAAAACAAAAAACAAACAAAAAAAACACCCCAAAACCAAAAACCTGCCAGGCCCCCGGTGCTTGAAAGCCCCCTCCCCATCCCACACATTCCCTCAGGGAACTCCAGGCCACTTCTGGGCCTTCAGTTGATATCTCTACACTTAGTCACTTCTGGTGCACATCCTATGCTCAGCAGATCACTGGGATGTCCTTCCCCCCCGTCACGCTTCGCAGAACTCACACTAAACTCATCACCCCTGTGTCTGGACTGACCCCTTCCAACATTTGCTGCTCTGGTGAGTCAGCAAGTCAGATATCTGAGGGCAGCCTGGACCCCTCTCTGCCTCTCCTGCCCCCTACAGCCAGCAATCACCAAGCACATCACCCTCCAATCTGCCCACAGTACTCCAGTCCAGTGTCACCTTCTGCTGGCATCATCCAATGGCTTCCCCACAGATATTCAGTGGATCAAACCCAACCCCCAACACGACTCATGGGGCCCCGCCCCCTCTGCCCCTCACGTCTCACCACCCTGTCACCCATGCACACACCACAGCCATGCAACACTTCTTTCAGCTCCCAAAGATGCCAGTTTCTAACTGGATTCCGGACCTTCGCACATGCAAATCCTTTTGCCAGGTACAAGCTTCCTCACCTGGCCAACTGCTCCCCATCCTTCAGGTCTCAGCTTAGACATGTTTCCTCTGGGAATCCTTCTCCAGCCTCCAGAAGACTCGGACGGGGGCCTCCTCTGAACTTCTCAGGCTCAGTACACCCCTATCATTGTACTAATATTGTCCATTTTGTGCTTGTCTCCTTCCTAGACTGTCAGTTCCTGAAGGGCAAGGACCCAGTACCCAGCACATTAGCGGTGCTTGGGAAAGATTTCTGATTGAAAAAAGCGGTGAGATTGCCGGAAGGATTAACCCCACCATCACTCATTCATCAGATATTTACTGAGCCCTGATGGTGTACCAGGCCTCACAAGACACTGGCAATGGGACCAGTCAAGCTCTTTGCCCTCAACGAGCTCTGAGTTTAGTGAGGGAGATAAGACAGTAAATAAGCCCCTGAGAACAGCCCCAAAATAAATGAAGCAAAATGGACAGAATGGAAGCAAGAGAGAGACAACTCAGTAATCAATACCCCACTCCCAGTAAGGGACAGAAGGATGAGACAGAAAGCCAGCAAGGATATAGAAGACTCAAACAGCACCATCGATCAGCCTGACCTAAGTGACATCTATAGGACACCCACCAGCTAGAGCAGAAAACACACATTTTTCAAGCATACATGGAACATTCTCCAGGATATACTATATGGCAGGCCAAAAACAAATCTCAATAAATTTAAAACCACACAAAGCACATTCTCCAACCAGGACAGAATTAAAAATCAGCAGTTAGAGAAAATTTGGGGATTCATAAATAGTTGGAAATGGAACAACATAATTTTAAATAACTCATGGGTCAAAGAAGAAATCACAAGGGGAATTAGAAAGTATTTGGAGCTGAACAAAAATGAAAACACGACATAAGTAAACAAATACATAAATTAGATGATTTTAGATATGAAAGGTTCCGTGAAGAAAATAAAATGAAGTATGAGATGGTGCAGAAGAGGAGGCACAGCTGTGGTTCCTTACCCTCTCCCAGCATCCACACCCTTACCATGGCCTCTTCATAGGGAGAGCAGATCACTATCCCCCATCTTTGGGCAAGGGCATGGCATTTCCTTTGGCCAATGGGATGTGGGCAGAAGTGATGATAGGCCAGTCATGAGACTGAATCTCAGAAGCCCTCTGGTGTTTCTGCTTGTTTCCTGCCATCACCATGGGAAGGGCCTTCCCTGGTTGCCTGCTGTCCCTTTAGCCTGGGTCCCAGAATGAACATATAAGAAGCACAGCCATTGAGTTGAACCGAGCTTTGACCAATTGATTTCCAGTTGACCCAAACTATATTTTCCCCAAATGGCTCATAACAATATCTCCTATCTCACATGGTCATTATGCAATGTAAGCTTGGTATTTCTCCCATTGAAACTGGAAACTATCCCCTCCCCTTGAACTTGGGTAGACGTATGTGACTGTCTCCACTAATAGAGTATGATATAAGTGGTGCTACGTGACTTAAGCCTGGAACATAAAAATGCCACGCACTTCCTCCTGGCTCACTCTTGGGACATCAAGTCTTGGAATGCAGCCACCATGCTGTGAGGAAGCCCAAACTTGCCCAAGCAGAGAGAACATATGGAGAGGCCATAAGTAAGTGTTCTGGTCAAGAGCCCAAATGAGGTCCCAGACAATAGCCAGAACTAACCACCAGCCATGAAAGATGACACTTGGGGTGATTCTAACCTCTGGCCATCAAGTTTCCCTTGGTCTTGAAGTCCTCCTCAGACACTGGGGAGCAGAGACACACTCTCCCAAACTTGCCTGGTCCAAACTTCTGGCCCAGAGAATTTGCAAGCATAATAACATGGTTGTTCTGCCACGAAGTTTTGGGCACCACTTCTTTGAGCTGACAGCAGAATGAGAAGGAGGAACTGGTTATGAGAAGATCAGGGGTAGGACATTCCAGTGGCAGAAAAGCACATGAAAAGTCATGCAATGGAAATGCATTTGTAGTATGTGAAGAAGAGCGGGAAGGCCCAGAGTTGCTGAAGCGAACAAAAGTGATAGGAGGCAGTGCCAGAGAGGTAAGTGGGGAGGGATCAGATCATGTCTGATGGGCCTCTTAGGGGAGGGGGCCTCTCTTGGGGAATCAGATGGTGATAACTTCCAGGATTACCTCTCCCTGTTGGCAGACTGGCTTCTGAAAAGGGCTTCAATGCCTTAGGCCAAAGGAGGAACCCATGGTAGGAATTTCCAGCTCTTGCTAGGGAGGGATTTTTTTTTTTAAATATGAGAAAACATAGCACTGATGATATCCACAGGACGTAACTGTTCGAGGTCTATAATGACTCACTACATACAAGAAATAGCATAAACCCCACGGCCTGGCATTTCAGGTACTTGGTTTTTGGACCAATCACTCAACCCCCAATTCCACCTCCAACCTGCTTTTCCAAACTTATCCATGTTCTAACCATATGTGATGATGCACCATTCTCCAGACATATCATGTACCTTCAGATCTGTGAGGATTTCCATGCTGACCACCTGCCTTACGTGCCCTTCTCCATCAGGTTCCTTCAAAGTCTATCTTAGGGGCACTTCTTTTGCCAGTCTTCTTAGATACCCCAAAGGGGAATAAGTCTCTCCCTTCCCCATGTTCCTGCAGATTTTGCACAGAACTATAATTGTGCAAATTATACTTACTGTAGAGTAGCACAACTGTCCACCTATTTCTCCTCCCCACTCCACCCTTTCCCCCACAAATAAGAGACACCTATTCAAGGGCAGATTCTAGGCCTTATTTATCTTTGGGGCTCGAAAGCCCATCTCAGTGCCACAGGCACTGTAAAAATCCTGTGATGTCCGATTCAAGAGGAATAAGCCAGGTGGATGGATGGTTGGATGGATAGGTGAGTGGATATGTGGACAGGAGGGTGGGTGGGTGGCTGGAAGGATGGGTAGACCTCTGAAGAGTGGATGAACTGAAGGAGGGTATGAACGGGAACACAGATGTGGCATAAGGGGGCATAGATAGATTAAAGGACAGATGAGTGGTTGAAAATCTGGCTACATGATTGGGCGAGAATTTGATTATACAGATAGATGGGCAGGGGGATGAATGCATTTATGACTGGGTTCCTGGGAGGATAGAAAGAAGTCTTTAAACCAGAAGTCAGCAAAGCCTTTCTGTAAAGGGCCACACCATAAATATTTAAGGCTTTGTGGGCCACAGTCTCAGTCATATATTCTTCACCTCTTTTTTTTCTTTTTTCTTTTTCCAAGCATAAACTGCCCCACGAGGAGAACTTTATTGATGGCACTAGTTTATTTCCCTCTTAAAAGACCAACAACAACCAAATGAAGGGAACATAACCTCAAGATTTTATTGTCCTCATAATATAACAAAAGATGAAGCTTAGAACTGACTCACTTGGCCCTTTCTCATCTCCTCCCAGTTCAAAATGCTTACATCTCTTAATAGCCAGCATTCTCTTAGATCTGCAATTGCACTCAACAACACATTCAAGCCTCAGCACAATCTTCTTTGTAGTTTTAGCCTTTTTCTGGAAAATCGGCTTAGTCTGCCCACCATAGCCACTTTGCTACCTGTCATAATGCCGCTTTGCCTAGGCATAAAGAAAGCCTTTGCCTTTCTTGTACCGTGTCATTTTGTGGGGTTGGTGCTTGCCACACTTCTTGCAGAAAGTCCGTTTAGGAACGTTCACCATGTTCGTAAGAGTGCTATCACCACAGAAAGCTCACCTCTTTTTTTTTTTTCAAATTATATATTTGACAAGGGTCTAGTATCTAAAATATATGGAAAACTCTTACATCTTCTTTTTTTTGAAGTACAGTTGATGCATCTTCTTTGCCTTTTTTCACAAACATTTAAAACACATAGGGGTGCCTGGGTGGCTCATCTGGTTACGTGGCTAACCTCAGCTTAGGTCATGATCTTAGGGTTCTGGGATGGAGCCCCCTGAGTCAGGCTCCCTGCTCAGCAGGGAGTCTGCTTTTCCCTCGCCCTCTGCCCCTCTCCCACTCAACCCCCTAAGTAAATAAATAACATCTTAAATAAATAAAATAAATAAACAAATAAAATCCATTTTAGTTAATAGGCTATGCAAAAATGGGATCTTGCTTATTAGGATTCAATTCCTGATGACCAGAACTTTTAGTAATCCCTGAGTTAGTTCTGTCTACCAGTTCACAAGTACAGGGTTGACTCACAAACATAGAAGGCCACAGGCCACTCCATCCCCCCTCAAAAACAGCATAATGGAGGCAGGGACCTTCTAGCTGGGGAGGTTCAGAATGCATGATCAGCCCTTCTCATCTCTGGGCAGCCTTGGGATTTCAATACCATCAAATCTATAAGGAGGAATTCTGAGAGATAACCTGCCAATCTTAGCACTCAGAGATGGATCCAGCCTGGGAGTGGTGGAGAATGTCTCGAAGTTTACGGGTCTCCTTTGGACTCATGTCCCTGGCTAGGACTTGGAGTCACACTGGGGCTTTTCTTCCACTTCTGTCCCCATACACACTGATGTCATAAATGGAGCTCTGGACCACAATTTCCCGAAACTAGCTTCAGGGTTGTGACTTTTATGGGTTCTTTTTCTTTTCCTCCTCAGGATATTATTACGGATTACCAGTGGTTTCAGCATCTTTCCAGCTGGCAGGAAGCAGTGCAAACACAGATGGAAGTTTCCCAGTTAAAACCCTCTTAACAAAGTCATAAAACAAAAAGCCCAGCCTCTCTGTCATGCTGCCAGCTCAGAGGCAAGTGAGAGAGGAAAAAAACAAAAACAAAAACAGGAGAGTGACTCTTCCTGCCCTTCCTAAAGAGATCTTCTAGGTGTTAAGAGGGTGGTACACTTCATACCTGAGGGCTTTTAGGTTTAATAATGAACACAAACCTTTCATTCTAAAGGACAAAAAGGAGGGGCTGGGCGCACAGACCAGAGTAGTGCTCTGTCCTGCTTCTGGGGACCTGGGGGCCCCTGCTCACATAGCAATGCGACACTAGGGTGATGTCACTGACAGGGACCTCAGTTGGATTCTGCAGGAGGCCTGGATTGGTGCTGGGGCTCTGCTGCATCCAGAGAGGTCCTTGCCACAGAGAGCTCTGAAGGCAGTTGGGAGATGCAGGATTAACACATGACAGTGCACTGGGAGTATAGGCTCAGTCACTCTCTCTGGGCCTCTATGTCACCACAGAGAATATGTCCAGGGTGGACATTCCCAGCTCTGATGTTCTTGGATAGACATGGTGAACAATGCAGAACAGTGTGGCATCAGATGCTAAACTACTAGGGGACTGGAATTGGCTTAGAGACCTCAGGGAGCAGGTGCCCTTGATGCTCCCTCACTTCCCACATCTCAGTTGTACCCTCTTCTCTCATTCCTCCTTTATGACTCATCCCAAAAGTCACCACCTCGGGGAATGATTCCCCCAGGTTGTCAGTCCTTCTCCCTGTGCTCCAGATAATTTCTCATTTACTAATCTGTCTTCTTTGCTGGCCAGAGAGCTCCTGGGAAAGGACCTGCCTGATCTGACTTTCTATTTCCCAGCTCTTGTCACACAAGAGCTCAGAATTCATCAAAAAATGTTTGTTGAAGTGAACTGAACTGACTGCAAAGGGAGACCTTCCAGGCGGTTCTGCGGGTTGGAAGAGGTGGCAGTGCCTGATACCCAGGCAGTCTCCACGTCTGGCCTCCTTTCCTCAGAAAGTCCACAGGTATTCCTCTCCAATGGCTCAGGTGCTAACTGCCCCAGTGCTGAGATGACGGAGAAAGCCTCTCTATACTGAGCTGTTCTGTCATTGTGCTAACATACCTTCTTCTCCAGACGGATCTAAACATACATACACATATATATACCCCCCCACACACGTGCATGCACCCACACATGTATAATCACATACTCACCTAAACTCGCACACACAGCAATGACCCTGAACTACATCTGTCCTCCTTCCACCTTCCTCAACAAGAGGGCTGAGGAAACTGCAAACATCCTTCCAGAAACCTTAGCACAGCCCCTATTAGACCCCCAGTCCAGGCAGAGAGACATACCCATGGAAAGCACAGTGCTATTCACCCCCTGAAGCACATGAACCAGGAGACAGATGTCCACAAAAGCCTTGGTGGATATCTGTCTGCTGCCAAGCCTCTGTTCATCGAAATCACCTCTATCTCCTTGCTGCTTTTCTGCCTCTTATATCATAGCCTTGTAAAAGGGCAATAAGTTTTGGACAACAGAAATGATTAACTCACCAGATGTAAGTGCTGGAGCATCTCCACATATCTGCAGAGGGAAAGAGGGTTGAGTTTGCATTAATTCCCATCCTGTTTAAGCCAGAGAGAGGTGATGTTCTGTTAACAAGCTCAAGGCCACCGGCAGCTGACTGGGGACTCACGCTTTCTCCGAAGACAGCAGTTCCTGTGCGATGACATGGGCTCTAGACTGTCCTTCCATCTGTAAGAGGGAACAGAGTTATCAGGAGGGAGAGCACCAATTCAGAGAGGGGAAGGGAGACCCCACCTCCACAAGCCTTGAGTTTACAGAAGGACCTGCAAACTGCTGGATGCAAATTCCATGTACTTCTCAGCCCGTTCCTTGACACTCATGACCTGTGAGATCTTCAACCTCATGTACCTCAGTTTCCTTATCTGCAAATGTGGATATTGAAGGCCTCTAGCTTGTTTCCTTATCCACAAATGTGGATATTGAAGGCCTCTAACTTGGAAGGTTGTCAAGCTAATGCTCAGAACTCTGCCCAACACACGGTAAGTGCTCACCAGGTGGCCACTACCATGACTATGTGATCTTGGCATCCACCCACAGGTCTACCAACCTTGAACCACCTGCATTCTCTGCACACAGAGATGGCTCTTACTTCTTGCTCTTGCATGTGCTTTGTCCTCTTGGTGTCATTTTCCCCTTCTCTGCCCAGTTAATTCCCAGTTATCCTTTAAGACTTAGCCATGGTATCCATCACCTCCTCCAAGGAGCCTTTTTTGATCCCCTGCCTGAACCGGCTGGATCAGATATCCTTTCTGGGGCATCCTCCTCTCAGAATACCAATTATGTCTCTTCTGGAAGTCAGGAACCCTAAATTTTACCCCTGCACGACCAGTGCCTCACATATAGTAGGCTTGCTTTTGTTGACTGAAAGAAATTAATGAGTGAATGAAAGGATGAATAAATGTAAATGTTCATTCCACTTGGGAAGCACTAACTACCCTGGCTGACCTCAGGAGGTGAGCCATTTAACCCACTGAGGCCCAACTTCTGCACCTGGAGGATTTGGGATTAACTGAGATTATGTCTATAAACAGGAAGGATGGGCGGGGGATGAGACAGATGCCTGGGCCTTCTGCCACAAGCAGGCGCCTCCTCTGTGGCCCCGAACCTGACAGATATCAGACACTCCTGGCTGGGATCCAGAAGGACAAAGACACTATGGGGCAGCCTGAGCAGATGGCAGCTGCCAGCAATGTGCAGCCATGGCTGGGGATGGGATGGACCACAGTAGATCAGAGGGCATTCGAATTGGACACCTGGCTTCTGGTTCCAGCTCTACCATTGCCTCCTGGTACAACTTGCACAAGTCACTTTCTGTGAGCCCTGTATCAGGCTGGGCCTCAGTCTTCCCATGTGTGATGAACTGACCTCTAAATTTCCTTCTATGCTGAACTTACATGTACCTCAACTCGAGGAGCTACTGGTCGAGTGAATGATCTATGACCGGACACTCACGACCTGTTGAGGGAGCAACAGTGTTTTGGTTAAGAGCAGAGACTCTGGAACTAGGTAGTTTGAGCTAAAATCCTACTTCTGCCTTCTAGTTGAAAAAGTCATTTAGCCTTTCTCTATACCTCAATTTTCCTGTCTGTAAAATGGGCACAACAGAATAAGGGTACCTAACACCCGCATGTTGTGCAGACTGAATGAGTGCATATACAGACAGGTATCTCTCTATCTCTGTGTCTGTATCTATATAGGCATCTCTCACGTGGACTAATGCCTGGTGCACGGGGAGCACTGCAGAAATAATGGCTATCATTATCTTTGTGGGTTTTGTTACTGAGGTAGAAACCAGGGATGGAACCAAGTGCTCAGGGATGGACTAAGAAAAAAATAATCGACAAGGTCAAGTAGGGGAGCGGTCTGAACTGCACAATGAAGGCTGATTGCTGCTCCTCTGAGGGTAGCAGTTGAGGCTGTGGAGAGCAAAGGGACTCTGGAATGAAGCATATCCAAGTTCAAATCCCAGCTCCTGTGTTGTGTAATTGTATGGCAGCTGGCAAACTATTTCTTCTGAGACTCAGTTTTTTCATCCGAAATACAGTGGAGAGTAATCAGCCTGATCTTGTGCACTGGTCTGGTTTTTTTTTGTTTTTTTTAAAGATTTTATTTATTTATTTGAGAGAGGTAGAGATAGCGAGAGAGAGCACAAACAGGGGCGGGGGAGAGGGAGAAGCAGGCTCCTCGCTGAGCAGGGACCCTGATACAGGGCTCAATCCCAGGACCCTGGGATCATGACCTGAGCCAAAGGCAGACGCTCAACATTGAGTCACCCAGGCGCCCCTCGTGCACTGGTCTTCTTGATGATAAATTCCTGACTCAAGGCCTTTATACTTGCTGTTCTCTCTGCATGTGATAGACTTTCCCAGATCTCATTCTTATTTTCTGACTTTTTTCAGGTCAAAAGTCATCCTCAGTGTGGCCATCCATGACCACCTGACCTAAAGATCACCCCAAATCATTCTCCACTCCAGGGTTTCTCAGCTTTGGCACTACCAACATTTTAGGCCAGGCAGCTTTGGTTGCAAAGGAAGGCCTATGTACCGTAGGATCATTAAGAGCATCCGTGGCTTCTACCCACTGGATGACAGAAGCAGCCCCCACCCCAAGTTGTGACAACGAAAAATGTTTCTAGACATTGCCAAATGTCCTGGGATGGGGGCAAAATGTCACCCCTGAGTGAGAGCCACTTGTTAGAAGCTTTCGTCTTGCTATGCTCGTCTTTATATCAGCAGCCAAACTACCTGATACTATCCTTGCACACAGGAGATGTTCAGTCAACAACTGAATAAATAAATGAAATGAGATACAGTGCCTGGTGCACAGTAGGCATCCAATAAATGAGTTCCCTTCTCTAGCTGTTCCATCCCTCAGTGTTGCTTGGCTAAGCAGCACAGTATTTTTGGAGATTTCATTTTCTCCAAGGTCCCCTGAATAGGGCAGAACTTGGGCCCTTGGTCAGTCTCCCCGCTGCACCTCACTGCGGCCTCTTGGCGGGCTGTCAGCATCCGTGGAGCAGGAGGGGAACAGCAAGGCCTGCAGAGGCCTCCAGTCTTACCCGGCCTCCCGCCTTCCCGCAGGCACCGAATCGTGACTCACTGTCTGCCTTCCGCATCTGCAGGGCTAGTGTAGGGCTCTGTGGACAAGTGTAGTTTGTCCCAAGCAGGGGCTCCTGCAGAGTCCCACATATATAAAAAGGCTTTGTAAACAAAATCCTTGCAATGGAAAATATATTCTGCCAGGACAAGTCTTAACAGTTAGGAAACCCTGTGGTCAAGCTTCCATCAAGAGAATGACTTTGCAGAGAAAGGACAGGGGTCAGGAGATCTCAAGCTTAGGTTCTTTCCCTATAAAATGAAGACAAGATGACCTCCTATCTCCCAGGGCCTGTGACTCAATTCTCACTTGTCATCCAGCATGATGCTGAGAGCTCATGTTCTGATGTCAGAAGACCTGGGTTCAAATTCTGCGCTCCACCCCTTCCTACACCTATGCCCTTGAATAGGTCATTTCTCTTCTCTGAGCCCCACCTGTAACACAGCGGTGGTAATAATAATAATATTAATAATACCTACTTAATAACAGAACAGCTACCATTCACTGAACACTTAGTATGTGCTAAAAATGGCTCTAAGCTTTTTACGTGTATTCTCACTGAATCCTCCCAACAACCTATGAGTAAGGTACTATTCTTATTACCTCCATTTTGTAGATGAGGAAACTGAGGCACAGGTAAGTTCTAACCTTTGCCCAAAGTCGGTGCTAGTAAGCGGCAGAGCCAAAATTCGAAACCAGGCAGTCTGGCTTTAACAACTAAGCACTTAGCAGTGCGTCTGGCACACAGTAAGCACTCGGTGGTAAACGGCATCTCTGCTCATTACAGATGGCAGGGTTTTTCAAATTGGGAAACACCTATTCTTCACCTGTGCTGGAAAGGTGGTAGGAGTCTGGCACTCTAGCAGGAGCCCAGGTTAGTTCTCGCAGTCGGTTCTCTCTGATCTCTGACCCTTGGAGCAGTGCCTACCATGCTACAAAGGAAAGAGAACTCTGCTGAAAGTCAGGATACCTGGACCCACATCCCAGCCAGGCCACGAGTGGCTGTGCAGTGAGGGCAAGTCCTCCATAGATGCCTCTATGTCCTCATCCTGAAGAGGGGGTCAGCACTCCCACCCTGCCAGGACGAGATGAAGAGATGATGGCTGGGAGTGCTCAGGCCCACCCCAACTTTCAGAGTTGTCACCATGACCATTGTTTCAATCTCAAAGCTGTCAGGGGCAGACTTCTGGTAGGGCTGGGGCACGGGCCACTCTGCACGTCCTTCCCAACCCCTCCTGCCAGACGGGCAGACTCTGGGTGGGACACACGGGGCTGTGCTGCCTTATTGACTCTGCTGATGATGGATGTGTCTTCACCAGCTGGACAAGAAGGGGGCCTAGCAGGCCATGTGCCCTAGGCTCTCCTCAGAAGCCGCTACTGGGCGTTGCCCAACTGGGCCATTTAATATAGATGTTTGTTTAACCAGGAAATGAACTCCGAGGTTGACGGCAGTGTCCAGGGACGGACTTCTGGGAACAGGGTTCCTCCCAGGAGTGTGGGGGCTGAGGGCGCCAGGGCCCGTGCTATCGCGTTTCTCAGGCTGACGCTGTGGGTGTTCTATCAGGCCACTGCCCGCCCCTCTGCCCAAGGCCGAGGCCGCTTATCTTCCCAGTTCCCCAGGGCCACCCAGTCCTATACTTCCTCCCTAGGCCCCAGGCAAACCAGCCGGTCAACCCTGGCTCTTCTGGGACCAGGTTGGGAGGGCTAGTCCTCCTTTAGGGACCCTCCTGGTAGCAGTCCCAGAAACAGCTAGGAATCCTAGGCCTTTGTCTCCATGCCTCAGTTTCTCCAGCTATTACTTGTGGCTGCTTAGCCTCCTTCTAGCAGAGCAGTGTTCCAACCATGGCCTGAGAACCTCTGGGGTTCTGTCTCCCTTTTCTGATTACTTATCTGTGAAGTTGGTCCAAACAACAATTCCAACAGACTGAGCACAGAGGCAGCCGGGAGAATCCAGCTATCTTCTAGGAAGCTAGACATGAATATTTGCAAAAATGAAAAACCAGTGTTATGCTCCTCACTAAGTTTTTTTGAAAAGTTATTCTTCATAAAAAATGCCATTTATGTTAACATGTGGTAAGACCTATTACTGTTATTCTTAAATGAATGAAAAGATGTTTAAAATTTTTCTCAGTGTTACTTTTTCATGTGGCAAATACTGACTGATAAAACTCATAGAAACAAAAACTCTTTGGGGTCCTCAGTCATTTTTAAGAGGAGAGAGAGGTGTAAGACCAAAAGGTTTTGATAACTATTGTTTTAGAGTCTGTTGCAAAGCTCATACAGGATTGTAAGTGGAAAATCTCTTCTCAGTGAAGAGCCACAGAGGAGGGAGGCATCATTATCACAGTGCAACAATCACAGTAATAATTATTACTGTTGTGAAAAGCAGGCTAACAAACCCCTGGCTTTATGGTCTGGCCCTCAGGATGGTCCCAAGTAGGCCCAGGAGCCACATGGGCCTTCTCCACAATGTCCTACTTTGCAGAAGAGGAAGAAACCATCCTCAAAGCTCCTGGTTTCTCACCACCTTCCCAGCTTACAGGCCTCCTGGGTTCACATCTGCTCTGCCTTTAAACAGCAACCTCTTTCTTTCCATGCTTGTCTCTGCCAGCCCCTGGCCAAGCCCCATGTCCTGGGTCTTGGCGCGTGGCTCACTTCTCCCTATCTGTGGTTGCCGGGGCACACCACTCTCCACACCAGGACCCTCTGCCTCTCAGCTCCTTGACACCTTCATCTCTGAAGACTCTGGCCACATGTACATCTGCTCCACCTAGCCTGGACCTTATCCATACTCAGAATTGCCCTACCTCGGAAGTGATGAGCTTTATGGTCCCCATCTTGGACCAGAGCTCCTAGCATCCCTCCACCCTCAACTCGACTTGTCTCTTAGCCCTTGGGGAGCTCCAGTCTTTCACTTACTCCAATCCATCCTAGGTCATGGTGGCCACCTTCTGTTGTCACTTACAACTCTGAGTGGTTCCTGTGGTTCCCTAGCACTTGCAGAAAGAACTCATCATCCAGAATGATGCTGAGAGACTATGCTCTGGTGTCAGAAGACGTGGGTTCAAATCCCAGGCTCCACCCCTTCCTACACCTATGTCCTTATACAAGTGCTTTCTCTTCTCTGAGCGTCACCTGTAACACAGCAGTAACAACTACTACTACTACTACTACTATTACTTAATATGAGAAAAGTTAGCATTCACTGAACACTTAGTACGTGTGAAGAATGGCTCTAGCTTTTTACATGTGTTCTCCCTGAATCCTCGCAACAACCTATGAGCAAAGTAGTATTCTGACTACTTCCATTTTGCAGATGAGGAAACTGAGGCACAGGTTAAGTCCTACCCTTTGCCTGTGATGCAGCCTAGAGACCCTTTCCGGATACCTCTCCTGCATTCCTCCATGCGCCATGGAACTCGATTTTACACCTTGTTTTTCTCTACCTCTGCGCCTTTTCAGTTCCTGAAGGTCCCTGTGCCCAAAATTCCTTATAATCTCCATAGGTGTCTCTCCATCACACACTAAACCTGAGGGGGGGGGGGCAGAGCACCAAGGCAGGCATCCTGCTGCTCCAGACTTGCCAGCCTCCTCAGCCACACAGCCCATTGAAAGAAAAATCCACCCAGAAGTGAGGAGGGGCTGCCTTCTAAGGCTGTTTCAAGCCCTGGGGAAATCCTGCAAGGGTCCCAGTGAGGGGGCTTGTTGGAGTGTTCTGAGGTCATATCTGGAGAAGGGAGAGTGCTCAGGACCCACAGGTGGCACCAGACTCTTGGACAGCACTCTCTCTGAAGTTCCTCTAGGCACTACCATCACAGACATTGTCTTTCCCTGGGAATTCAGGTTGGGGTTTCCAGCACAGCCTTTAGTGGCCACTGGGAAATTCAGAGAGAGGAGCTCAGGGAGACATGGCTCATTTTTATCCTAGCTGCCAGCTGTGCTTCCACAGGAGGCAGAGAAGGGATAGAGATGGTGAAAGAGAGCAACACCAGCCTGGAGGAGGGTGGGGAGAAGGTGGGACCATACAGAAGTCCCCTGGCGCCCCCAAGACCCAGTGGCTGCCTCCAGTTCATGCTGACACCCGTCTTATTCTAACTCCTGAAGCCAGGCTGCTGTGATTCTGGCTTTGGCCTGGATGCTCTAAAAAACTTTTAGTTTTGGAAGGAATCTTTGGTTCTGGAGGCAGTTTGTAATACGTTCGCAGAAGCAGCATGTTATCTGGGAAGGCCCAGAATGAGAGATCAGGAAACCTGATTTTTACTGTGGACTTCACCTCGAACCTGCTGGTAACCCATAGCAGGCGACGACTTCTCAATGAGCTTTAGTTTTCCTTCTATAAGACAAAGCAATCTCCTGCATAACTGAGACACTATATCCCTGAATAGCAACTCTCAATATTCCTCTCTCCCAGCCCCTGGCAACCATCATTCTACTCTCTGCTTCAACTGTTTTAGGTTCCTCATGAAAATGGAATCATGCAGCATTTGTCCTCTGTGACTGGCTTACTTCACTTAGCACAATGTCCTACAGGTTCATCCATGCGGTATCATGTGACGGGACTTCCTTTCTTTTTAAAGCTGAATAATATTCCATTGTATGAACAGACCACACTTTGTTTAACCATTCGTTCATCAATGAACATTAAGAAGGTAGATTTCATGTGAAGTGTTCTTACCACAATAAAAAACAAAACAAAACAAAGTGATGTCAAAATGCCCCTGTCAGCTCTCCTAGCTTCTCGAATCCTAAGAGAGTAGTCGTAACGTGATTGGCAAGTTCTCACTGTTTGACAAGGCCAGTACATGGCTCATAAGATGTTTGGTCTTCCTGTCCTCACCATCTCCCTTCATGCCGAGACAGGACTAGCCATGACCTCAAGAACTCAGTCAATGGCTAGATTCCATGCTGTCTGTTTGTGCCTTCTATCTACCTTCCTTGTCCTTTCCATCTAACTACATCCTACTCTCCTTTGTGGAACACTAAGGCCTCACCTCCTCCTGGAAGCCTCCCTGATTGCCCTGACTCTTAAGACTTCAGCCCCTTGCCCTGTTCAGAGCTTAGCTCACACAGCGGAGGATGCTGGGGCTGCCGCACAACTGTTCTATATCACAGGCAACTGCCGTTTTTAACTCATGAGCTACGACATTCAGAGAAGAGGATAAAACATAAATGTAAGGTTTAGAGACTACGTGTCAACAGCTTTTTCACTCCATGGTTAGGTGCCCCACTGGCTTCTTTCCTGGCATGTCAGAGGGCTGAGGGCCCTGTGGGGGCTCCATACAGAGTGGCCGGCTGACGTACACAGGCTGGAGTTCAAACTTCAGGGAGCAGACACATGCTGCTGGGGATCCTGATGCATTGAGTCTGGGGGTTGCCTGGGGTACTGCAGGTCTCCACAGCCAACTCGGGGCAGCAGGGCTGTAGACTAGGTATACAGAGTAGCTGCCATGAAGCCAGGAAGGAGAAAGGGAGGGTGAGTGTAATGGTGGCCCCAATCCCATGCTGGGGCCATGGGCACATCTAGACATAGTGGAGAGGATTATCAGCCACAGAACAAGCTCTCTGAGGGTCATGGCATCCTAACTGTCTCCACACCCAGCCTGTTGGCTCCAGACAGTCCCCAAGCCCTCCAGGACTCTGAACAAGGGGTGTGGGACAACCCGGTGTCCTGGCCGCCTCCAGACCTGAGCCCCTGGTCTCTGAGAGTCTCTATCCCTCACCCTCCTCTGCTTACACTGCCTTGAGAGGTTCCTTGTTTACTCTGCCGAACCGTCACACCCTCTGCATCATTACTGGGGAGCTGGTGAGAAGCCAGGCTGGCTTCCAGATCTGCCCCTCACTGTACAAAGTAAATTATACAGGACCAAACAAGGGTTTTCGTTTTATTAAACTGTCATGCATCAAAGTTTGTTTCCCTTACTTGACTGCAGGAACTGAGTCTAATGTATTCATTTATTTATTAGTTTTTTCAAGAATATTTACTGAGTACTATTTTGTGTGCCAGGCAGTAAGGACACAAATGTAAAAAGAAGTATGGCACTGGGGGCAACTGGGTGGCTCAGCTGGTGAAGCATCTGCCTTTGGCTCAGGTCATGATCTCAGTTGGGGTCCTGGGATCAAGTCCTGAATTGAGATCCTGCCAAGTGGGGAGTCTGCTTTTCCCTCTCCCTCTGCCCCTACCCCCACCACTTGTTAGTGTAAGCCTGTGTGCATGCTCTCTCTCTCTCTCAAATAAATAAATAAAATCTTAAAAAAAAAAAAGGAAAAAAGAAATGTGGTCCTGCCTTCTTGGAGCTATTCTTACAGGGAAAGGCAAATGGCATGCAAGTAAGCAGAAAAAGAAAGACATAATCACAGCTTGAGATAAGTATGAGGAAGGAAGTAGACAGGAATTCTGCAAGCCAGCACTGCAGAATGAGCAGGGGAGACCTCTTTGAGGAGGTGACATTTAATGTGAAACCCTTAGCCAGCTGTGCAAAGGGTGAGATGAGTGCTTCAGGGGGAGGTTACTGCAAGTGAAAAGACCCTGAGGTGGGTTTGAAGAGTGGACAGAACTTTTTTTTTTTTAAAGATTTTATTTATTTATTTGACAGGCAGAGATCACAAGTAGGCAGAGAGGCAGGCAGAGAGAGAGGAGGAAGCAGGCTCCCTGCTGAGCAGAGAGCCCGATGCGGGGCTCGATCCCAGGACCCTGGGATCATGACCTGAGCCAAAGGCAGAGGCTTTAACCCACTGAGCCACCCAGGCGGCCCCCAGAACTTGTTTTTGAATCCTTCATGATGCCTGACCAAAGGCCTTGGAGTTTGTTGAATTTCATTTGATCTGTCATTAACACATGACAATAGAAGACGAAATGCCAGGGATTTCAAATCTTTAGAGTCTGGTGCCAACACCCAGAAAGGCAGACACAAGAGGAGAAGCAGGCCGAGGGGGTGGGAAGATGCTGAGTTTGGTCTGGGACGCACTGAGTCAGAGGTACAGCAGACCCTCCTTACCTTTCAGGGAGTATGTCTAAAGGCTCTCAGTGGATATCTGAAACCACAGATCGTGCCAAACCCCACATAACCCTGGAGATATTGTGGGTCTTTCCAGACCATTATAATAAAGCAAATATCGCAGTAAAGCAAGTCAAGTAAATTTTTTGCATAAAAATTATGTTCATGCCATACTATATTAAGTATGAATAGCATTACTCTAAAAAACAACGTATGCGCCATAATGAAAAATACTTTGCTACAAAATGCTGATTGTAATCACTGATCACCAATCACCTCAACAAATATAATAATGATGAAAAGTTTGAAACACTGTGAGAATTACCAAAATGAGACACAGAGACACGAAGTGAGTAAATACTGCTGGAAAAATGGTGCCAACAGACTTGCTTGGTGCAGGGTTGTCACAAACCTTCAATTTGTGAAGAATGCAGTATCTGTAAAGTACAACACAGTGGAGTGCAATAAAACGCGGTATGCCTAGAGATAGTATGTTTTCTCCTAGACATACGTCTATGATAAAGTTCAGTTTATAAAGTAGGCACAGGGACACCCGAGTGGCTTAGTGGGTTAAGTGTCTGCCTTCAGCTCAGGTCATGATCCCGGGGTTCTGGGATCGAGTCCCGCATTGGGCTTCCTGCTCAGCGGGGAGTCTGCTTCTCCCTCTGCCTCTCCTCCTGCTCATGCATGGGCACCCACTCTCTCTCAAATAAATAAGTAAATAAATAAATAAATAAAGTATTTTTAAAAAATTAAGTAAGCACAGTAAGAGACCAACAGTAACTTGTAATAAAATAGGACAATTATAATAATAGATTACAATAAAGGTTATGTGAATGTGGTCTCTAAAAATAAGTTATACAGTACCTTACTGTACTGTACACACCCTGGTTCTTGTGATGATGTAAGATGATAAAATGCCCGCATGATGATATAAAGTGATACAAATGATGTGGGCGCTGTGACATGGTGTTAGGTGACCACAGGCCTTCTGAATATATGTCAGAAGGAGCATCACTTGCTTCTAGATCAAGGTCATTATGGGTAACTGAAACTACAGAAAGCAAAACTGTGAATAAGGGGGGATGACAGTATCTGTGGGGCTTCCAAGAAGGGACCAAAAGGTTAGCTGGAGGCTGGGGTGTGGGGTGCAGAGAGGGGTCAGACCAGGAGGTCAGCTACAGGAATACGACCTGAGTAGGACTGGCTGCTGGCCTGGAATAGGCTGCCTGAGCACAACACAGGATGACAGATGGATGGGGACGGGAGAGCTCAGGCCTTGGGAAATAAGTGCCTGGTGGGGAGGCACAGAGTTGGACAGTCAGAGAGGTGGGAAGAGAACCAGGACAGAAGGCAGCCAGTGAAAACCAGGGGAAGAGGGAGCTCCCAGGGTGAGAGACCACCAGAGCTGAGAGTCAGGGTCTTCGTGGACAGCATGGAGACCCTGGCTCATGGAGGTCAGGGAAGACTGTACAGGGTGGATGACAGCAGTAAGGGATGTGGGGGAGTGGGGAAGACTTGAATATGTCCATGGGCTGAGGGACGTCCTAAAGAATCTCTGCAGCCCATCTCCCTCTCCTCTACTGACCTGGTCTGGCTCTCAAGGACCATTCCCGCCTTCCTGACTGTGCTGCTGTCCGCTGCCCAGAATGCTCTGTCTCTAGACCCTGCCAGTTCTTGCTGGCTCACACTATTCAGGTCCCTGCTGAAAGGTTTCCTCCCCATCATAAAGGACTTCTCTAAGGAACTGGAACCCTTCCCCACTGCTGGTCAGAATGTAAAAGGGGGCAGCCACTGTGGAAAATGGTATGCTGGTTCCTCAAAAAATTAAAAATAGAATTATATGATTTAGCAACTCCACTTCTGGGGACACAAAAGAACTGGAAGCAATGTCTGAAGAGACATTTGTGTACCATGTTCATAACAGTATTACTCACAATAGCCAAAAAGCGGAAGCAACCCAAGCCCCCATCAACAGATGAATGACAAACAAAATGCGATGTGTACATACAAGTAGAATATTCTTCAGCCTTAAAAAGGAAGAAAACTCTGACACAGGCTACAGCATGGATGTGTCTTAAGGACATTATGCTCAGTGAAATAAACTAGTCACAGAAGGACAAATTCCACGTGACCCCATCTCACTTCCATGGTGTCCTCAGAGCAGTCAAAACCGTAGAAGCAGAGAATAGCACAGTGGCTGCCTGGGGCTGAGGAATGGGGTGGGAAGTTAGTGTTTCATGGGGACAAAGTTTCAGTTTGGGGGGATGAAGAGTCCCGTGGATGGACGGTGGAGGTTGTTGCACGACAGGGTGACTGTACTTAATGTCACTGAACTGCACACTTAAAAACAGTTAAGATAGGGGCGCCTGGGTGGCTCAGTGGGTTAAGCCGCTGCCTTCCGCCCACGTCATGATCTCAGGGTCCTGGGATCGAGCCCCGCATCAGGCTCTCTGCTCAGCAGGGAGCCTGCTTCCCCCTCTCTCTCTCTGCCTGCCTCTGCCTATTTGTGATCTCTCTCTCTCTCTGTCAAATAAATAAATAAAATCTTTTTTAAAAAAAAAAACAGTTAAGATGGTGGACTTTTATGTTACATATATTTTAACACATTTTTTTTAATTGGAAAAGAAGCCTTCTCTAGCCTCTCTGCCTAAATTTCCCCCCTTGCCCCACCCCTGGAGCCCTGCTCCCACCACCAAGGTCTGTTCTGTATTTGATGTTATACCACTTTCACTGCCTAAAACCACCCTAGGAGCCTTCTAACTGATGGTTCATCTCCTTCACTAGAGTAGAAACTCCACCAGGGCAGGGAGGCACCTGGTCTGTCTGTGGCTGCTGTGTCTTAAGCCCTTGGAAGGGTGCCTGGCACATAGCAGGTGCTCAGTTGAGTACTTGTAAATAAGTTTCTGCTGAAGAGGAGGGACAGGGAGAAACTGGGTGAGGATACAGAGAGAAGATGCAGACGGGAGGGAGTTCATGTTCACCAGGGGACCAGGCTGTTTTCTGGGAAGGAGAACAGGCTGCAGCCTGAGGAAGCTTCTGCAGGTGTAAAAGGGCCTCCCAGGGGCTAGGAGTGAGCACGTGCCATAGAGCCAATGTTCAGGGCTGCACTATGGGTTGGAAAGACTGGCATGGAGAAAGCACTTGTAGGAATTTTAGCCAAGTGGGGGAGTGGCCTAGTAGAAATAACCGGGGTTCAAGCAGGTGGTTAGAGCGAGGTGGCAGGTGCAAGGCCAGGGGCACGAGGCCGGCAGTAAGGCCCAGACCAGGCTGCCTGGACCACGGGTGCAGCCAGGGAAAAGATGACCTGTCTGGGCGGGGCGAGGGAGGGCATCACAGCAAGACAGGCCTATTTCAGAGGACAGAGCAAACTTCTGCCCAGGCTCCAGGGTGGACCTGTCAGGGAAAAGTGGTGACACCAGGACTCAGACAAAGAGAGGAGGAGGTGGAGGGAGGAGCTGGCTTAGAGAGGCCACCAACTCCTGGATTGGTCTCCAGAGAGCTGGTATTTAGCTTGAAAGGTCTCAGTTAGTCTGAAAACTGGGCTTGCTCTCAGGGAAGAGTGACAAGCCAGGCAGCCTTTGTCTCCTTTCACAGCTGGATCTATTTTCATGTCCTTCTTTCTTTTTCTTTTTTTGCCGCCTCTTTCCTTCAACCCACACCCCCGAATATCTCTGAGTGGAAGAGAGGGAGAAGTCAGACAGGCAGGCGGGTGGACAGCTGGGCTCAGTTTCCTGTCCTGCTCCAAGTCTCTCTCCTTCCAATTTGGCTCAAAAGATTTGGAAGAGTGGAGCCCACCACCTTACAGTTGTTTTTACGTCCAACTCTAGGAAGGGTGGGGCTCACCCCAAACATGCCTCCTGAGGCCCCGGGAAAGCAATTCCACTATCAGTCACACTTTCCCCAGGTCTGCTCCTTGGAGGTGGCTGGAGATGGGAAATCTGGATCCTCTTGCCCCCTCAATGTGACGGAGGCACAGAGGGGAGAGGTCTTTGCCTTTTGGGGAAGGAGAAGTCTCAGAGATGGTGGAAGATGAAAGAATGAGGAGTAAATGCTACCAGACCACCAAAACTTGTACAGCAAGAAGGGGCCAGGAAAGATAGCTCCTTCCAGAAATCTCCCTTCACAGCTGCACACGTCCAACAGTTGGCAAACCCTCCCACACTGATGGCTGCTGGGGGGCGGGGTGCACAGTCATGACCTCTTGGGGGGGGTCACTGTGGTTGCAGGTACACAGACTGAAAATGCACCTCTCTGACCCACCAATCTCCTTCTGAGATCTACCCCGGAAAAAAGTGCATAAGGAGGTGTGGGAACAAGTGCACTGCAATACTGTTGGGAGCATAAAAATTAGAAACACTGTAAAGGTCCCTTAGCAGGGGGAGAGCAAAACAGCATATCCATACATTGGAATACCATACAGCAGTAAGAAAAAAATTTAGGATGCTACGTACCAATGTGCAAAAGTCTCTATAAGATACCAATGAGTGAACGCAACCAAGTTATGCCAGGTTTCTTATAGTTTGATATGATTTAATATATGAAAACAACAACTCCACAAACAGTATCACCTATTTACCAATTATAATGAATGATACATATAAGTGAATACAGGGAAAAGGTTCTGGAAAGATACACACCAAACTGCACACCACAGCTATGTCCACAGGGACACAGGGACTAGGAATGAGCACCCCAGGGCATCTAACCCCCCTGTAATGACTTCATACTTTATGAGGAGAATCCAGTAGAGCATGCCTCATGCAATGAAAACCTGATTTTAAAGGTGATTGCCACTGTGGTACATTATGAAAGCCTCGAGGGAAGAAGGGGAGCAATGCTCAGCACAGTTGGTAGTGGGAAGGCTGAGCTCCTGAGGGTGAACCGACCTGCCGTAAGGAGTCGAGACTCACGCTTCTCTCTCTGCGCTCTCAGAATGACAGGATGATGGTGGTCCCTGCCTTTGGATGGCCATTGGTTCTACATGGCTCTGGCTCCAGGACACAGGAAAGGTCCCTGTCCCAGGCAGGAGCTGCCTCAGTTCTGCCACCCTGCCATTGTCACTGAGCTCAAATGGACCTTGCGTAGGTTGCTTCCCTGTCCTACCCACGGTCCCACCCACTCTGACCTCCATGTGTTCCTTTACTGTGTGCCAGACACTCGTCTCCTCAGATTTACTCTCAAGACTACTGTGAAGTAGGCACCATTATTGTTTTTCGAGTTTAACAGAAGTGGACACAGAGGAACAGAATGGTTAAGAAATCACCCCTTTGCTAGTGACTCAGCTAGCAAGTGTCAAAGTTGAGTATGAACCCCTTGTTCCCTATGCTACCCCACCTCTTGCAAGCTCCTGGGGGTGTCCATGCAGTGGTCTGGAGGCCACAGGGCTGGGGAGCTGACCTAGATGACCACCCATGTCCAGGGCCTTGGGACTTCATGTCTTTACAGTGGTCCTGAGCAAACAGGACCCTCCTTTCTCTGTCTCCCACTCTGCCTCCCAGATAGTTATTATGCCCCTACTACGTGGCTAGCACTTTTACATCTGTACTCTCATTCAACCCTCCCACAGCCCAGTTACTATTAATGTTCTCATTTTACAGATGGGGAAGCTGAGGTCCTGCAATGGGGAATGACTGGCCCACTGTAACACAGCTGGAAGAGGAGACACAAGTGGTCCCAGAGGAAAGTTTGACAGAGAACTTGGTACTATGGTGGGGAACCATCACTAGGTGGGGGACCCTGAGGTACAGAAAGTTGCACAGGGGATGCCCCACTGCTCTGTCAGCCCTTCAACTCTTCTTGGCTTGGTACCCAGATCCAACTCCCAGCTTCAGAGTGGGGACCAAATCCCAAATAACAACTATCTGCTCCTAAGCTCCACGACCCTTGGGGGATGCCCAGAAAAGCCACAACCATTTCTAACTCTAACTGGCACCACTAACTCAAAGCTCCTCTCCCTGCCCTCAAGGAGGCAACAGTTCTTTCTGGGAAGAGGGGAAGAAGTGGAGAGGTAAGAGAAGGCTTCCAGGGCTATAGGGGGAAAACAAACAAACAAACAAACACTGGGCTTGGAGCCAGCCAGACCTTATTTTGAGTCCAACCCCTTCAAATCACTAGCAGATTGGCCTTGAGCAAGTCACTTAATTTCTGTGTCCTCCATTATACCACCACCCCTGTGGTGGACCTTGAACTTGTTGTAAGGAGTAAAGGGGCACGGATTGTGGAAGATAATACACTCTATTCAGAGAGGGAGAGGAAGGGTCAGGAGCCACCAGGGGAAGGACTGAAGAGGAGCCAGGTGGGAAAACGGCCCCCCCGCCGCATTCCCACAGCCCTGGGGAGGCAAATTTATGAAGACCCTGAGCAGAGAGATAAATGAAGTGAAATCAAGGATATGAAAACAAAATGAAAGACATAACCCATCTATACAAAGCTTGGTAAGGGCCAGGCACTTCTGCTGAACGCTTCCACAGGAGTAGCCGTTAATCAACAAGATAGGCCTACCCTAGCCGTGGAAGGACAGGATGACAAAGAGTGGGAGACAGATACCAGATGAGGTGTCTGAAGTAGACTAGTCGGAAGGAGGTGATGCTCCTTGGCCTCCCCAGCTACTCCTCTGTAGACAAGCCCAGGAGATGGGGTGGGAGAAATGTCAAGCTGGTCTCAACCTTCCTAGCCTATCTTCCTGCAGTGGGGGTGTCCCTCTTGGCCTAAATTCGTGGCCCCTTGCCCCTCATGGTGTTTGCTGGTTGACATGGAATAAACAGCCGAGTGATTCTGGGCGAGTTCTTCACTTCTTTGTTTTGAGACATACCCGAGCTCCAAGAAGCAGTGTGTGGAAGGACTACAATCAGCCAGTGAGTGGAGGTGAACACGGCCTCCCGTGCACCTGAGCGAGCACATGTAATCACCACCACATCCCGATGCCCACTGAGAGGTCTGGGCCGCCACTTGGTCCCTACATCAGACAGGGACCCACTGTCTGCCTCCAAACAAGTGACAGCTCTCCTCTCAGCCATACCCCATCTAAGCACTGCTGCAGGGTATGGGAAACCAACTCTCATTCCAAAACTGTCTTCAGTTAATGAAGCTCACACACTTCCCTTCAGTTATCCTCATGATTCCCACTTTACAGATGAGGAAACTGGGGCCCACAGGCCTGAGGTAATTAGAATCCAGGTCTGTATTGATTCAAATCACTCATCTCTATTTCACTTCAGCCACAAGGGCTCTGGGAAGACCCAAACTGCCTCAGACCCAAGAAGTCAGCAGGAGTAGTCACCCCAGCATCATCAATGAAGGACCCTGCGTCTCCTCATGTGTCTAAATGCTGCAGTCCCAACTGTGCAGTGACTCAGCCTCTGTATCCAACTTGGGGCCAGCTATTTGCAAACAGCTCCCTCCTCACTAAGAGGGGGTCCAGTACAGTGGATCCTTCACTGTCTTTTCTCGGCCTTTACATCTCTGACTTCCCACAACCCACTGACCCCTTGCCCAGGGTGGGGCATCCTACCTTGTGGGTGAGGCTGGGGTCTCTTGGAGCACTGTCCTCCTCCTCCGAGCTTCCCTGCTCTTCATCTGATGACAGGTCCTCTTTGGGGGCTGCCGCCGAGATGGGACAGACCTTATAGGGTTCTGTGTAGGCGCTGGGGTCAGAGCAGAGGAAAGAGAGGGTTAGAGCTCCCTGTCCAGCAAAGGCAAAGTGAATACACCAGGAGCCCTATTAATGTCACAAGCCATTAACGAGCATTCTGTGTGCAAAGCTCCATGCCTGCCCTACATGGGGACCTAGAACTAGATAAGACACGAGCCCAAAAGTCCCTGTGTGCTCCCACTCCAGCCACCTTGGCCTCCCGGTAGTTCCCTGAACATGCCATGCTCTTTGTTGCCTAAGGGCCCTTATACATGCTAAGACAGACTTGTCTCTCTGTTAGATATGAGTCAGGCTCTGATGCTGGAGGGTACAAATAATTACTGTGAGGGCAAGAGATGTTCAGTCTGATTGGTCTGACAGTCTGGACTGGCCTGGTCAGGCAGCAGGATCTGTTCCCAAGGTGATGTTCCTCTGGGCCTGAATGAGGGGTGCAGTGATGCAGGACAGTTCAGGATGTGCATTCTGGACCTTGGTCCCTGCCTTGTCATCAGCGAAATCATGGACAAGACACCACTCAGAGTATCAGTTTCCACCTAGGTGGATAATGATTTCTATTTTATTTTCTTGCTGCTGCTGTGGTGATCAATGCTTGCACAGGTGAGATAACAAACTCATATGACTATGACTATGACATAGGCATTGCCTGTATTTATTTTTATTTATTTATTCATTCATTCACTCATTCATTCAATACATGTTTATTGATTGCCTGCTTTCTGCCAGGCACAGAGCTAGGCAGAGGGTAACACAGTGGCAAATAAAGCAGATATGGTCCTTGTTTCAAAAAAGGAACCACGAATATATGACCGTAAATTATGATAAGCGAAGGAGAAGAAGTGCTTTCATAGGGAATAACAAGGGGGAACTGTTTGGACAGGTCAGGGAAGGCTGCTCTGAGGCTGTGAGCAGGAGCAGGAGCTCTATGATAGCATGAGCAAACTTCCAGGAGAAGCAGCATATAACAAACCAACCTGGAGTAGAAGAATCCTCCTGTTCCCTGACTTCACAACTATCCCCACAGAAGAGGCTCTAACCCCATTACAACCACTTCCTTGCTCTGTTCCCTGCTCTGGGCCTCCCTCTCCACCCAGCAGAGTGGTTGTCTACAACAGGGATCAGGCCATGTCCCCCTCCTTCTTGGAAACCTGCAGTAGCTCTCTCCTTCCATGGGCAATGTGGTTCCAGACAACTTCTCACAAAATTTGGTCTTATTAAAGTCTTTTTTTTTAATTTTTAATTTTTTTATAAACATATAATGTATTTTTATCCCCAGGGGTACATGTCTGTGAATCGCTAGGTTCACACACTTCACAGCACTAACCATAGCACATACCCTCCCCAATGTCCATTACCCCACGCCCTCCCCCTCCCCCCTCCCCCCAGCAACCCTCAGTTTGTTTTGTGAGATTAAGAGTCACTTATGGTTTGTCTCCCTCCCGATCCCATCTTGTTTCTTTTATTCTTTTCCTACCCCCTAACCCCCCCATGTTGCATTCCCACTTCCTCATATCAGGGAGATCATATGATAGCTGTCTTTCTCCGATTGAAAGTCTTTCTTTTTTAAAGATCTATTTATTTATTTGAGAGAGAGAGCAAGCACGAGCAGGAGGAACAGAGGGAGAGGGAGAGAGAATCTCAAGCAGACTCCATGCTCAGCATAGAGCCTGATGCGGGGCTCAATCTCATGACCCCAAGATCATGACCTGAGCTGAAACCAAGAGTCAGATATTCAACCAACTGTGCCACCCAGACACTCCTGGTCTTATTAAATTCTTTTTTTTTTTAAAAAGATTTTATTTATTTATTTGACAGACAGAGATCACAAATAGGCAGAGAGGCAGGCAGAGAGAAAGAGGGAGATTAGGCTCCTCGCTGAGCAGAGAGCCAGATGCGGGGCTCGATCCCAGAGCCCTGAGATCATGACCTGAGCCGAAGGCAGAGGCTTAACCTACTGAGCCACCCAGGAGCCCCTGGTCTTATTAAATTCTAATCAAATACTTATTTCTGCCCTCTGGGAATGCCACAATGTGGCACTAGAATAATGGATGGATGAATGGATGGATGGATGGCCAGACGGATGGACAGACTGAAGGAGAGGAGGGAGCATTCACTTGCTGAAATGGCTGGGCCATTGCTAGCCCAGGCCTCATGTGGGCAAGGACACTGTTCTTACCTCCGGCCCTGGGCCAGGCAGGGAGAAGCATGGCCAGGGTAGGAGACATCAGGACCAGAAAAACTGAGCCTTAGCCTACAGTGGCACTAGTGGCCACCTTAGAGCTCTTTTTCAACTACTGCAGCAGCCAGAACCAAGGATACCTATCTCCAGAACACCTGGAACCCAAGAAGCAAGGAGCTGAGTCAACAGCAGGACAGGCATCCCTTGGTCCACATCGGGGCCATGAGGTCAGGCAGATCAGGGACAAGGTGGCCTATTTTTGCCTGGGCTTCTGTGGACAAAATGTGTGTGTGGCAGCAACGATAGTTCTGCTCTTGTGTGCAGATATACAAACTAAGTGCTGACCCGGGGTGAGCCATAATTCACTATACCATCCAACTGGCTACGCTTCTGACCAGACCTCTTTCTTCTTTTTCAGAATTGACTTTGTTGTCCTTTTCTTTCAAACTAGGAGAGCAAACAGTGGATTTTGCGGCAAGCCCTATTCCATTGTGGTGTAAAAAGGCATGTGAGCACCTCCCCTCTTAGGACCACCCTACATCTCCTTCACTGCCCCTTCACTACACCCCCAGGGGCCACCAGAGGTCAGAGGAACACCACACTTGCTTTAGAGAGCTCAGAACCTTCTTCAAGAAAGTGACTACATGGACCAGTCTTCGGGAAGAGCCCTAGTTCCCTTCCCTGTAGAGTTTCCTGCATCAATTTGCACTGTGTGTATCCTCAGACAGTGAGTGGAGCCCTTCTCCTCTGCAAGAGGGATGGCCACATTAGGCCCCAGCAGGAGCCCATTATGCTCTGTGGAGGACAGCCAGTAGTGGTGAGGGATGGAGCAGTTAACTGTGCCCTTGGACGGTTCTCCCTCTATATTGAGGGAAAGAAGATAGATGCCAGGTCTTTCTAAAATGCCCTGTGAAGGAGCATAGGATTCCCAGCCAAGCGTCCCACAAGTGAAGGTATCAGCATCATCCCAGACAGCAAGCTGGAAATCTCAGCATTACTACCTCTCCCAATGTGTGGATCTGGGTCTCAGTTTGCCAGGCAAAAGGTGGTTTTGTTTTCATTGTCTGTGCTATTATTTTATTTTCTGTTTGAGAGGTGGTAATGTGCAATCTCAGCCACTACTCAAACACAATACCTCTCCCCAATTTACCTTTAAGTCTTCTCTGACTCCACTGGTATCTCTGTCATAGCTCTGCGGCCTAAGCCATCTCTTGCCTGGACATCTGTGACCATTGCTTTCCTGGTCTCTCCCATTCCACCCTGGCTGGCCTCCAATCTGTTCCCCACCCAGCAGCCAGAGAGAACCTCCTCAAAACCCAATCTGATTGGGTCACCCTCTCGCTTGAATTGTTCGGGGACATTCTGGTGCCATTGGGATTCAGCCCCAACACCTCGGGCCACCATAGGCTCTGCTCAACTTGGGATGTAAAACAGTGGGTGTCCTTGGACTTGATGCTGCCATGAAGTCTCCCCAGCATTGGATGCTACCTCAGGCCAAGCAGAGGATTGGATTCCGCAAAAACAGAGCCATGGGTGACACTGGGGAGAGAGTCATGGAAGCCAACCCCTTAGAGAGGGGGAAAGGCTGGCTCAAGGTCACATAGTGAATCTGGGCCAACACACATTGCCTCAGAGGATGCCCCTTTCTATGCTTGATCCCATTTTGGATATGTGAAAACAGAGGCCAACTGTGCCACCCAGACACTTCTTGGTCTTTAAGACCAATGTGTGGAGCTGTGTCTCAGGTTGCCAGGCAAAAGGTGGTTTGGTTTTTATCGTCTGTGCTATTATTTTATTTTCTGTTTGAGAGGTGATAATGTGCAGAGATTAGAGCTCATACTCTCGAGTCAGACTGCCTGCATTCAAATTCTGTCTTAGCCCAGTACCGGCCATGTTTAACTTCACCAAGCCTCAGGGGTGCCTAATTCACTGAGGTGTTGGGAGGATTCAATTAGTTACATAATGTAAAACACTTAGAGCCATGCCTAATGCATAACTCACTAACTGGGACCTCTCTCATTAGCAGCTCAGCTCTAGCTGCATACAGCTGTTCTACTATTTACCTACTATTGTCTTTAAGTCAACCTATTTTTAACATGTGCTAACACTATAACCTCATCCTAAGTGAGAGCACCCATGAAGTCATAGTGTGTGACTTCACATAATTATTAATCTATAACAGTTTGACTAACATTATGTTGCTCACCATCAGAGACCCACAGACCTCACAGACACAAACACGGTTAACTATGAACCATCGACCATTCACCCACAACCAAGCTCAGCCATGGCCAGGAACTGGCTCATGATCTTTCATTCTACTTCCTCCTCTGACTTTCAGTTTTCAAGAAAGATCTAGAATGGAAGTCAGGAGACAAAGGTTTGGGTGTTATGATTATATTTCTGATTCATTTATTTCAGTGTCCTATTTAGGGATTGTGAACACAACGAATGGAGATAAACTGCCATTAAAAATATGCTTTCACAATATAAAAGAGCAAGTATAATCCAATGCCTTTGCAGATTCAATGGAAGTTGTAGCGAAAGACCTGATTTTGGATAGAAGTCATTCATTTAATAAGCAAAGAAAATATTCTAAGACCACAAGTGTCAACACAGCTGCCCCTACCAAGCCTTCATATTTGCTACCAGGCTGATCTTCAAAGACAGGGAAGAAAACAACTCTGAGAAATGTTTTTGACAACTTCCACCCAAATGCTCCAACAGGCTCTAGTAGAACTTGTGTCCTGTGTAACCATTTCTTCCCTTGGGGGGTCAGACCCGGAACCGTGACACATCCCATCCATCTCACCAGTCTGTCAACATGAATCTCCCAGACAGGTCCTTTGCAAAGGCTTTGATGCTCTGTATTTTTAGCCATGGTTCCTGTCTGTTTTGTTTTTCAGTCATTCAAAAAAAAAAATGCCTACTAGGAATCCTTTGTGTTTTAGATTTTGCACTACAGGTGCTGGTAGGCCATGGGTGAACAAATAGACATTACGGATAATGCCCACTGGAATCACAACTGAGATGCCGTCTCCAGATAGCTTATTTGACCATAACAATATATTACATATGAAAAAGCCTTCTAACCCACCCACTTACCCATCTACATATTCTTTCATTCACCTACCCATTCATCTCTCCAACCACCTATCCACTTAGCCATCCATCCACCTGCCCACCCTGCCACCCTTCTATCCCTCACTTACTTATTCAACAAACAGGGATTAGCATGTACTTCAAGGAGCTCAAACATGGAGAAGTTAAAGATGACTAAAATACTCTCTCTCTGATTCGTAGAAAGCACAGTGTAGTAGGGTAGTCATCTGGTCTCCAAGAAAGTACGGTGCAAAGTACTGGTTAAGAGGGTGGGCTCAGAAGTCAGGCTGAATTGGTTTGAATCCCAACTCTATCACTTCAAGCAAGTTACTTAACCTTCCCATGCCTTCATTTGTCTGTGTGTTCGTTTTAAAATCTGTAAATCAAGGGCAATGACACATGCCAGGAAAAATCAGCAAAAGGGTTAGGCAGTTAGGACTGTAAGGTTAGAGACCAAGTGGCCTGGAAGTCTGGCATCAGGTCAGAGGAGAGTCACTGTGTGACTTTAGGCAAGTCACCCAATTTCTCTGTCTCCCATCTGTAAAGTGGGGATGACTATGTAGATTCACTGAGGGATTAAATGAGAACATAATGGGGAAAGTGGTCACTGGCTGGCACGCAGTAGGTCCTTTCTGGCCAGCCCACAAAAGGGCCAAGTTCTAAACCCCTAGACTAGTCTCCACAGAGCTGTATCCTCCCTCTGAGTTGATCTGTGTTTCAAAAGGAACATAAATTAGAGCTGCCCAGAGCTCATTACCTTAAATGACCCTCCAAATGAGCACAGCCCTCTCCAGCAGCCTAGAGTCGTAAAAGGACATGTGCATCCACGTGGGGGGACGAATAGTTTGTAACCCGGCCCAGGGCTATCCAGCTCTGCCCATTAAATCCCATCCTAGTGACACTCACTGGGAGCCATAACCCTAAGCACAGCCAAAATGGCTTAACAACTCATAAAAAAGGAACGCTTGCCTCACTGAGAATCTGTCGGTGGGCACTCTGGCCCCAGACTCCATCCTTGCTGGTACGATGATATGTGCGAAGGAGGCCAGATTGCAGATGTAACATCCTTTGGCTCCTCTGACATAGGCTGGGACCTGTCTGAAGTTTGCCAGCTCAGCGAGGAGGGGCAGGGGGCTTCAGAACTGCTCTCTGGGAGCTGGAAACAAGATGACTACCCTAATTAGCGGAACAGCTGGAAGAGCTTAGAAGTGGACAGAGGGAAGGGCTGGCTGCACAACCAGGGATTTCCAAACCCTCAGACATTCAGTCCTGCCCCCTGCCTACTTCCCCCACTCCCTCACCCCCCAGGCACCTTCCCAGTTCACTTGATCCCTCCAGACCTTCCCCAGGTTGCACTTTCTGCTCTGAGACTTCCTTGTCACTCAGAATTGACCCCTCCCATGTTCCCCTTCCTCAAAGGGACATTAAGACTTTCACAGATACAGCCATCATCTGCACTGTAACTGGGAATCTTCCATCTAATACAGTGGAAATTGCTTAAGATAGGGGTCAGAGACCCGGGATTCCTGGATTCTCCACTAACCCAACACACTATCTTGGCTACAGGACTGTCAAGGTGGGCCTCAGTTTCCACACCTGTAAAATGCAGGTGGAGAACAAGACCCCCAGGCATGTGAAACCATGTACTGAAACCAGATAGCATGCATCCCATTCCGCAGCCTAAAAGCAGCTGCCTGTCTGTCTCCACACCACTGGAGTGAATCTCTGCTTTGTTCCCTCTTGGAGGGAATGCATCCTGCACCCAGGGTCAGCCAAGGGATAGCGCTTGTAATGGTTCCCAGAAACATGATTGAAGGAGAGGCTTTTAAAAAAATTTAATTTCCATTTTTTGCTAAGTAAAAACAGAAGTACATCCTTGCTGTCCATCCTATGACATCTCCACCCCTCTTCTTGAAATACAGCATCAGTGGTTTTGTAAGAATTTGTTTTCTTGGCGTGGAGTCTTTTGGGTTTTCCACATAGAGTATCATATCATCTGCAAAGAGTGAGAGTTTGACTTCTTCTTTGCCGATTTGGATGCCTTTAATTTCTTTTTGTTGTCTGATTGCTGAGGCTAGGACTTCTAGTACTATGTTGAATAGCAGTGGTGATAATGGACATCCCTGCCGTGTTCCTGACCTTAGCGGAAA